>CP139501.1:30849822-30908682 GCA_021014915.2 Artemisia tridentata subsp. tridentata | reverse complement strand
GGCTAGCATTGACAATTTATACCCTTCAACTTCTATCTTCTAGCCATTTTCAATAAATGTTTAAAATCATAGCCTTTTGCTCCAATGTCTTCGTCTCGTGCCGTTGGACTCGTAATTTCGTGCTCTTTCCAATAGAGTACTCGGGTAATTACCGTTTTTTATTTGTTTTTCAAACCCTTGTACCTGCAAGACATAATAACAAAAACAAAACATATTTGCAATATAATTTCACATTTTTTATGGTTATTAGTCTATTTTTAGCGTGTTTTCTGGTATAAAAATGATGTGTGTTTAAGCACACATCAGAATTCCCCCACACTAATCCATTGTTGGCCCCTTACGCAATGTTTATCACACTCGTGGTGATTGAAAATCTTTAAACCCCCTTAACTAAAAATCCCTCACATCAAACAAGAACAGAAAGATATAAATCAAGGGGTATAAAAATCTTTTAATTTGAAAACACCCCGTTTTAACCGTTAAATAATAATAATAAAAAGAAGATAATAAGAAATTTTTCAAAATATATAAGAGGCTTTAAGAACGGGAAACTCGCAAACTGGGAGTTTCCAGGAGATAAAGATCATCATCCTCGATTTTCGCAGTCCCCAAACCAAGCTTAAAACGAACTCACTGCTAAATATAAAATTAGATGCTAACACTACTCATAGATGCTAATTGTGTATGCGCAACTACTTCTTGCTCCCTTATTCCTAGTTCCTCTAAGGATTTTATTTTGAAAAATGAATTTTTCTTATTTCGATAGATTTTATTCCGATAAAGGCACCCGGTTTAGAAAATAATTAGTTTAAAATCCTTCTCCGGAGAACTGCTGCAGATAAAAATGAGGTCCACATCAAGGTCCTAATTTAACACGATTTTGAGGATATCCTTTTTATTTCGACCGAAACAACTCATCTACGAGTCCAGAGACAGAAGCTTTATTAGGATATCCCCGGAGTCGAAATTTGGCATTATTACATTATTATTAAGCAATATTAGCCCTCGGCCCTTTATAACAACTGCAATAACGGGAGCGAACCGTCAGGAAACAGTAGTCTATTATGACCTTGGAATTTCCTCCACCTTTTTGAAGTCTGAGTCAACGGGAGCGAACCGTCAAGAAATAGAAAACTTTTATGGCTTTGGATTATTAAGTTTATTTACTTCCACCTTTTGAACAACCATGTCAACGGGAACGAACCTGTAGGGTATTCACAATGCAAGAAACACTAGTATGAGGCTTAGTAATGGATCGATTGGCAAAGAACTAGAGAGAGAGAGATGGGAACTTCTAGAGAGAGAAACAATGTGTGTATTAGATTAGAATGAAGTGAAGTTCCAACCCTTCCCTTGTGTGGGAAGGGGTATTTATACTTACAATATATTATGCCCCTAGCGGGCTGTAGAGTGAGCTGACAGAGGGTAAAGACCCGACCCACTCCACAATACTAATAATACTAACTAAGCTACTACTAATATTACTGATAATCCTATGAGCTATGATGTACTAATAATTACTCGGGGTGACCGAGTCTTCAGCTGAATATTCATATTCCTAACAATCTCCCCCTAAGGGAGGTCACCCCAGAAGCAATGTTCTGAATTTCAGCTCTTCTTCCTTGGATCTTGACATCATAGCTCGTAATCATTGAATCTTCAATGTCAAAGATTGTTGTGCAAACATCAGTGATCAGAAGATGACTTCTCTTTAGTCTTGGATGAACTTTGAGTAATCTTTGAAAGTATCATCCTTCTTGAGTCTCCAAGTCATCTTTCAGTAGTACGACTCCATGTGATGACATATACTTCGAGCCGACATGCTCACACGATATGGTGTCATGATCTTCAGCATCAGAGTTAGCAGAAGCTGTGTTGAAGGTCTTTTAGGTTGATCATGACTTCTTTGATGATGATGTGGTGTGAGCATGTGGTGATGGATTGGCATCTTTTCTGCAACCAGCTACAACAGCAACCAGCTACAGCATTCCACTGCTACAACCGCCAGAGATTCCTGCATACGACAGTTAGCAATAATTCGACCGGTACTTACAAGTTTGGACTTCGAGATAGTCAACAGCATATTGTGAAAACTCTCTCTAATCCTTACCATGACCGTTCCTAATCGAAAACCCACAGAGGGCTTTTTAAGATTTTACCGTAGTAAATCAACGATTAGGTGAGTCGCTGGAGATCACTCCACGACTGTAGACCGGTTGAAACCGCCGTGACCACTAAGCGTAATCCACGAGGAATTACCGAAGTGACCTGCTTTCAGGGCTGCTTGATGTTGACCCTGGCAGGAATTTCCATTCAATCATTGAGAATTACATTTGTAAATTCCCTCATGAATGTTCTGGCAGATTGCTAAGATCTGCGTAGGACTCATAAGTTTACAACTGGTGTCCTTAATGTTGAACAACCAGTGTATAAATAATTCGTGTCCCTATGAGATCTTATTATGCATCTCGTGGCTCTAGACTCAATTGTGCATTTTGATTTGGTGAGCGGAGGCTGGAGAGAACTGCCACCTATTCAATATCATCTAACTCGGAGTGAGAGAGACGATAGGAATGTATTGAACTCCGTGACAATTGAAACAAGAATCCTTTGAGGGACCTTGAGTGGCTAGGGAGGGTTGTGCTAGCGTATCACTAGGTCCATGATACTTTGTCTTCAATGCCAGCAATCAACTAAATGATTCTGACAGCATATGTATTGACCCGGTTTCTGCCTAAGTTGTAAGGAGGGCTATTTCTTTTCACCCTTTCTCTTTACAATTATTTTTCATTCTTCAACCCCTTCAGTGCTTACCGAGACTTCATAACTAGTACCTTGTTGGGTTTGTTCCAGTACTAGCTCCATCTCAGTCGGCACTCTTCCCTTAATCACACTTTTCTCCTTTTTAATCATACCTAAGGACTTCTACACTAACTAGTGGATTGTCCCTGGGTAGATCCCTCCGGCTCTGGCGGGATCGTGGGAACTTGAGCCTAACCTAACCATCCTTATAACTCCATGCATTAATTAAAATGGTCGGTCTTTGGTATTCTTCCACGATTGCCAAACCAAATCTTTGAAAAATCTCTCAAAGTGTTCATGATTCTGAAACACAATTTTTGCAAACACTTGAGAGTTTTATATTTTTCAAATGCTCCCCCTCAACATGTGCTCGGTTGATTGTTTTATAAATTTGCACATGTTAGGTAGAGCTCGCACTTTTTGAATTGATCAACTTTCAGTGAACATGACCGATTCGAGATACGCTTACATCACTAGTTAGACTAGCTTGAAATTATTACCCGGCCTGGTCAAGTCCACAGAAAGTTTCTCGAAACGGTACACTCTACTCAGATACATCTTTTTCGAGACACGCTTACATCACTGGTTAGACCAGCTTGAAATTATTACCCGGCCAAGACGTATCCTTTCGATTGATGGCAATTCAAGTTTCGTCAATTCATTGGTGAAGTCTAAGCCTTGCTCACATGAGATGCCAAATCCTTTGTTTTGTTAAAAACATTTGCTCCCCCTCAATATGTGCATCGATATTAAGAAAGATTTTCGCACATATGGAAGAGCTTGCATTTATGACCAAAACATTTTGCTCCCCCTCAATATGTGCCTTGATATGCAAAATGGTTTAGCACATACGGGAGAGCTTACATTAACATCCAAATCATCACATTTTATCAGAATTTCCTATTTAAATCACATTCTCTCCCCCGATCAAAAATTTCAAACCATTTGAGATTTGTGATCCCAAGTGATTTAAATAAGTTTAGAAAATTTGGGAGAAAATGTGGTCAGGTTTAAATGTATTCTGATTTTAGAGCATACTATGCTCCCCCTGAAACAACGAGAGAGTGTCACTGCTGATGTTTGCACAAATTTGGCAAGGTGTCGGAAATTTGAACAAATAAGCTCCCCCTCAATTAATGACCCATTTTCCATGGAAAGAGTTGTAGTCATTCAATTGAGCGACGGGTATTTGTGAAAATTTAGTTCAATCTACCACCTTGTGTAACATCAAGACTCTCTAGAAGAATCAAATAAGATAAAGAGTCTGATGTAAAGAAGACTTCTCTTCTAATACACGAAATGACGCACTGAAACGTACATCAATTCGGGAGAACATGGATATAAAGTAATCCATGCCCAGGTGAACATCACCCGGTTGGAGGAACAGCTGTCTTATTGGCGACATGCTTTCCCCATTGTACAGTGCGGGTTGCAGTATGAAGTAACTGCAAGCCATTAAGACATGTTTTAACTGATTAGTATAACTTCTGCTCGAGCTTCATTTAAGAATCCGTGCCATTGTTGAATGACATTTCTAGATACGTAAATGTTATCGATAAACAGAAGACATGCCTAGGTAGAACTATTTTTGGTATTTTCTGATTTTTCGATTTTTATGGTTTTTATAGGTTTTATATTTTTGTATTTTTCTTTTTGATTTAAGATATATACAACTATGTACAAGGATATAAGAAGACAATCCTTTACTCCTCCTTTTCTTCCTGAAGACACTTGAGGGTTTCAGGAGTCATGCTTTTCATGCCAAGGCGTGGGAGAATAAACTGAAACCTTTCTCTTGGGAGGGCCTTGGTGAAGATGTCAGCTAACTGAAACTCTGTCCTCACGAAGTATAGTTCCACAATTCCTTTTTCCATTGTTACAACAAAGAGCAATGGCGCTTTTGTTGTCACAATATAGGGGAATTTTGTTGTATGAGAATCCATAGTCCGAAAGCTGTGATCGCATCCAAAGGATTTGTGCACAGCAAGCAGACATAGCAATGTACTCAGCTTCAGTAGATGATATGGAAGTACTCATCTGCTTCTTAGAAGACCAACTAACCAACTTTTCCCCTAAAAATTGAGCTCCTCCTGAAGTACTTCGACGAGTGTCTTGACATCCCGCATGATCAGCATCCGCGTAAGCCGTTAACTCCATTGCAGTGTCCTTAGGATACCAGAGACCCATATGAACCGTGCCTTGAAGATATCGGAAGATCCTTTTCACTGCTTCAACATGCTTCTTGGTTGGTCTGGATTGATACCGAGCACACATACACACAGCAAACAGAAGATCTGGTCTGCTAGCCGTGATGTACATCAAAGATCCAATCATGCTTCGATACTTTGTTATATCTACTGGAATCCCTGAAGGATCTTCATCCAGCTTTGTTCTATCAACCATGGGAGTGTCAACAGGTTCACTTGAATTGAATCCAAACTTTTTCAAGATCTCGTTGGCGTATTTGGATTGATTAATGAATATGCCTTCGGGACTTTGAGAAACTTGTAATCCTAAGAAGAATGACATTTGACCCATCATGGACATTTGGAACTTGGAATTCATCTCCTTTGAAAAACTATCACATTCACTAGGATCTGTTGAAGCAAAGATGATATCATCTACATATATCTGAACCAGCAGTAGATGGTTTCTTGACTTCCTGGTGAATAGTGTGGGATCAACAACACCCTTGGAGAATCCGTTCACTAGGAGGAACTTGGACAATGTGTCGTACCATGCCCTTGGAGCCTGTTTTAACCCATAAAGAGCCTTCTTCAAGCGGTAAACATGAGTAGGATGTTCAGTATCCACGAATCCTTCTGGTTGACTCACATAAACTTCTTCCTTTAAGTCACCATTTAAGAATGCTGTTTTGACATCCATCTGGTAGACTATCATATTTCGACTAGCAGCATTTGCGAGGAAGATTCTTATGGCTTCAATTCTAGCAACAGGAGCAAACGATTCTTCAAAATCAATGCCCTCTTCTTGTCTGAACCCTTTAGCAACTAGCCGTGCCTTGTTCTTTAAGACATCACCATACTCATCAAGCTTCACTTTGAAGATCCACTTTAAAGCAATGATCATTGCCCGCTCTGGAGGAGGCACTAATTCCCATACTTCAAGTCGATCAAATTCATGGATTTCATCCTGCATAGCCTGGAACCAGCAATCTTTAGTCATTGCTTCTTTGACATCTTTAGGTTCGACTTTGGACAGTACGGAATTGAAGAAGCACCATAGTGCATCAGTGGCTAGTTGATTACGTGTGGATACTGGACGTGAGGGATTGCCTATGATGTTGTCGATTGGATGATCACTGGTCCATTTCCTGAGATGGTCGTGAGGTTGAAGGTTATGAATAGACGTAGCAGTGTTGTGTTCTTCAAGTAAGGATGTGTCTGATGAATGTTCAGGAGCAAATATGTTTTCAAAAGGAACCTCATCAATAGGAGCAAAAGGATTAACTTCCAATGAATTATTATCTGAAGATTCTTGTGTTACTGGAGAGGTTTGAGCGTTTGATGATGAAGGCGACTGACTGGCAGCTGGAGCATTGTGACTGACTGATACTGAAGCTGGAAGACCTTCTGAACCTTGTGGGGCTTGAACCTCAGCCATAGGAAGTACCGCAGGTTCACTTGGGATGGTTCCATTCGTTGGCTCAAAGTATTCATCAAACATAGGATCAAATAACTTCTTTAACTCCTCGCATGAAGGTGGCACATAAGAATCTGCAGGCGTGGAATACTGTACAAGTCCTGAACTAATGGGTCCAGGTGACAAAAGGTTAAGATCGGGTCCAAAACTAATTTGTCCTGAAGCAGGTTGCTCACTCAGCTCATCGAACGTAACATGAATGGTTTCCATGATTTTACGGGTTCTCTTATTGTAGATTCGATACCCTTTACTGTCTGGTGCATATCCAACAAAAATACCTACATCTGCTTTAGCTCTTAACTTTCCCAAGTCTTGACAATCGTTAGTTGGATAACAAAGTGCACCAAACACACGGAGAAAAGAGAGATCTGGTTTCTTGTTATGAATTAACTCGAAGGGAGTCTTCTCATGAACAGGATGAATTAGGGATCGGTTTTGAGTGTAACATGCTGTTGCAATAGCCTCTGCCCAGAGAAACATCGGTGCCTTTGAAAATATAAGCATAGTTCTTGCAGCTTCTACTAGAGTACGATTCCTTCGTTCAACCACTCCGTTCTGTTGAGGAGTGCGAGGGATACTTTTCTGATGCGTGATGCCAATACTTTCATAGAAATTACGGAGTTGTTGGTTAACAAACTCAGTACCATTATCTGTGCGGATGATTCTGAAAGTTTTATCGAGCCTTACTTGCAGCTGTTTTATCAGTTTAATGATAACCTCTGGAGTTTCGTCCTTGGTTCTCAAAAACTTTACCCATGTGAACCGAGAATAATCATCTACTATCACCAGAACGTACTTCTTTCCATTTATGGTTTGTATTCTCATTGGACCGCACAAGTCCATGTGGAGGGTATGAAGAACTTCCAAGTTGGTGTTGATGGTTTTAGGCTTGTGGGTTTGTTTCTTGCTTTTACCCAGTTGACATGCAGAGCAGAGGTGATCTTTCTCATATTTCAGTCTGGGCATCCCTCTAACAAGATCTTTACGGGAAAGATTATTTATGGTACCGAAGTTCAAGTGGTTCAAACGACGATGCCACAGCCATGATTTTGTTTTAGAGGCTTTAGAAAGCAAGCATATGGGAGAGGATTTCAACATTTCTTCAATCGATATGGTATATAGATTGGTGCCCCGACTGCCCTTAAGGAGATCTATACCATCCAATTCTCTGACGAAACATGTATGCTTTCTGAAAGCCACTTCCAGATCTGAATCACAAAATTGACCCACAGAAAACAGATTGTGCCCTAGTCCTTCCACATAATATACCCTTGAGATTACACTGTCACCAAACACATAATCTCCATAACCCATAATAGCACCAAAGTGGTCGTTCCCAAATCTGACTGTCCCGATAAACTTTTTCACGAAGTTCTTGAGCCGTGAGCGATCCCCAGTCATATGTTTTGAGCAGCCTGAGTCCAAATACCACAGGACGATTTGTACGACCTGCATTTGAAACCAGACAACAATGGATAACTGAAAAATGTGGATCCCCAAGTGCAATTGGGGTCCGTTTGGTCAGCACACACAAATTTCGGAACCACAGATTCCACAGATGCTACTGCTTTTACTGAGGAGACAGAACTAGAGGCAGGATAAGACCTAGATGGAAGGCATTGTGACTCTAAAGACAGGATTCTACCAGTTGGTCTCCATTCCTTATTCATCACAATTTTATGCATATTCATTTTAGGTAATGATCTCTGTTTTCCTAAATTGAATTTTCTTCCAGTGGGTCTCCATTCCTTAACATTCACAATTTTATGCTTATTCATTTTAGGTAACGTGCACTGTTTTCCTAAATTGAATTTCCTTCCAGTGGGTCTCCATTGATAGCCTATGCTAGTAAATGTTTTTCCTGTTGCTTTCCAAACCTTCTTGCATGCTTCAGTTGTCCTACCATTCTTAACATGGGATGATGCAGAAGACATCAAGAAAGACGCAACACATTCATCATGATTAGCAGAAATTAAACAATTGTCGCATGTTTTACAGATAGCATTAGAATTCGAATTAATTACAGTACTTTTAATACTAGAATCAACACGATTCATCCTACTCATTGCAAACTTATTGTTCCTAGGTTGGGCTTCTACATTCTTCAAGTGATCATTCTTAGTTGGCGCGGTCCTATCCTTTCTTGCATTTCCTCTATACCTTGACCCGCTAGCTTGGTTGTCACTTTTTACTCCTGTAGAAGCATCGAAGGTAACATTAGTTTGTTTGTCTGTCACATGCCTTCCTGATAATGATGTGTTGGGTTCTGATATTTTTGGTGGTGGATCAAAGGCTACATGCTTGTTCTCAACAGTAGATGATGATGCAACAAATCTATCTCTATATCCGCTAAACTTAGGAGTTGAGCCTATGGCATATTCTAAGTTTTCCTGAATCCTTTTCGTGAGTTTGCAGGCATAGACAACTGCCTTATTAAGTGGCTTATCAGTCCTATCCTCTTCAACCACTTCACGAAGTGTGTCAAGGCCCTCTCTAAGATGATCGAGATATGTTTGATGGGCAAGGCTGTTATTTCTAAGCTTAAACGGAATATGCCCAACATCAACATCATACTTTTTACTATCAGTAGCCTTTGGTGCATCACAATTACAAGTGGTGCATGGCATTTTACCTTTCACCCGAACCTTCAGATTCTCAATTTCATTTGTCAAAGAGGTTATTTGATCATTGTGATTGCTTCTTGTAACTTTAATAGAATCATATAACTCTTTGAAATGTTGTTTAACCTTTGAATTTTCTTCTCGATAACACTCATTTTCATAATGTAACTTATTTATGGTGTTTTGATATTGAAAATTCTGAGAATCTGAAGACGAAGGTTTATTGGTGCCATACACTTCACACTTGTTGGATTTCAATTGGGCAATTTGGGCCCTCAGCAGTCGAATCGTGTTCGTGTGAGCTTGAATTGTCTCATCTCGTTTGCTTAATTCAAAATAAGTATCAAATTCAGGAGCATCCAAGGATACCTTGTCATTTGATATTTTATGTTTTTCATTTAAATGTTGATGTTTCAATTGCAAATTAAGATATTCAACTTCTAATTTTGAAAAACGTTTAACCATATTCTCATGGTCATCATTTTGAATTTTTTTAAGCAATTTTAAATTCTCCCCCTCAAGCTCAACAACACGATTCTGGGTGACATTTAACGCAATAGCATACTCATTAAATTGACATGCAGACAATGCAGAATCAGTGACAGTGTAAAATACATCTTGTGCAATACATTTAGCAATCAAGTTGTCGTTAGTAATGAGTATGTTTTTTCTTTCAATCTCTCGACTCTTAAGTTCTATTGCATATTCATTCACCTCACTTTCCATATCTTTAAACACTACTTCTATTTCTTTTATTTCGGCTTTAAGGGCAGTTTGCAACCCTTCAAAGTGTTCTTTAAGTAGTTTAAAGAATGGCATGACCTCAGTTAAGTAACACCTTTTTGCATGTTCAAAACACCTTTCCCCCTCAGTAATACCAGAGGGTGTGATTCTCTTCTTACATGTTTTATCGAAATCAGCAAACAATTGCCAAAGCACATATAAGCTGATAAAAGTTTTGCATTCAGTGGGAAGAGACAAAGGCACTAAGTTCCTAGGTGTATTGGGGGGATACACCGTTATGGAGGCAACTTTTCTAATAAGGGGGGTGTTGGCCTTAAGTTTTTCTACCTTAAGTTTTTCATTATCTTGTTTCCAGAAAATCTGTTCAGGTGTTAACTTCTTTTGAGGAGCAAACACAGTCAAACGATTTTCCTCATAATAATCATGGGGCTTGATTATTATTCGTCTGACTATGCACTCGGGATCCCTCATTTTCTCATTCATTTTTTCCCTCGTTCTATCACTCATCTCATCCTCTTCATTTGTGTAGATATGCTCAGGTTGGTCATGAATAGGCATAAGCATCACATTACCATCATATAGGGCTGGTTGAAGTACTTTCATGTCCCTAAGGATGGTTGACTTAGGTTCACCTATCATGATTTTACTATGCTTATCACTCAACTTTCTGTGCTTATGAATCATTTGAGCAGTTTGTATGGTTTGATCTTGTGTGTACAACTTATCTTCAAGCTTATTTTTTAACGTCTTGAGTCTAGAGAAATCATTTAAAAGAGTTGTTTCTTTTTGTTTGAATTCTTGCTTAAGTGTAGTTACACACTTTTGTGCTTCCTGTTTCTGTTTGACAGACTGTTCTAGCTGACTTTTCAAAGAACTCAACTCTAATTTTAATGTTTCTTCTCTTACTCTAGACTCTTTAATAAGTGTACTCATTTGACCTTCTAATTTCTGCTCTCGTTCATTAAGCTCAAACTTAGCACGCTGTTCGTACATGGCCACTTGTTCTTTATAGATGTTTAGTTTCGTGATCAAGTTATCATCAGGGACAGGCAATTTGTTCTCATGGCACTCGCATGCATTATCTATATTATCCGCATTATCTAAGGCACATACATTCCTCCTAACACAGACATCATTATTGACAAAAGATTCACCATTTGGTACATCAGGCGAGTTGTTGTGATTCAAATACTGTTCATATGAAATAATATTGCTAATTTCCATGTCAACATTACTTGAGTCAGAAACATTTGCCTGATGTACTTCTTCGGGATTCTTTTGTCCCTCGACAATATTATATGTGTCATAAATTTTTAGTACCTCAGATATCACGGATGCATTAGAAGGACCAGCTTGACGGGGAGAAGAGACCATGGAAGACAAGTTAGCCATGAAGATTGTTTGAGCCGTAGGTTCATCATCTACATCAGAGTCATATGCATCACAGTCATCTGCCTTGAAGATGTTAGGATCATTAAGGGCTAGATCCTGAACAGGTTTCTCATCCACATCTTCATCAAAAGTATTTCCTCCATCTCCTGCCAAGAACAATAACTCTTCCTCATCCAATACAGCTCCATTCTCTTGAGCTTGCATTAACAGCATCTTGTCTTTGAAGTAATCTGAGTTCTGAGGACGTTTAGGTTGATTGCAGTTTCTAGCAATGTGTCCGAGTCCCCCACAATTATAGCACTTGATCTGTTTCCCTTGCCCCTGATTGGCATTCCCTGCTCTATTCTGCACATAACCTCGACCCATGTTTCTACCAGCTCTCCCTTGCACATTCTGAACCACAATTTTCCCATCCTCCACCATTGCTAGATTGCGTGGGTTGGATGAATTTCTTAGCTGATTGTTGGTCTGAGGGAGTGATGCTTGAAACTGTTGAACCAGTAATGAAACCTGATTGGTGAGATTGTCAATCATTTTGTTGGTCTGAGAGTACCCTGAGTCAAGTTGAGCGCTCATAGCAGGTACTTGTGAGTGAAGTTGATGATAGCTTGGGTTGGATGATGGTTGGATTGTCGGTTGAACATTTGTCATGAACGCTAGTGAATCATTTGTAGTTGAAGGACTTAACTTTTCTCTCAGCACCCGATCATAGACAACATGCTTCTCATGTTGTTGCAGGTAGGCATACAGCTGTTCATAGTTGGTATCCCTTAAACCTTTGTTGAGTTTGACAGCTGTAACAAATCTGTCCCATTCAGGAGTCATGTTGTTCACAAACTTTGAGTTTAGTTGGATATTGGGCATAGTCATTCTGATCATCCTCATATCATTCACCAACTTATGAAATCTCACATAGTAGTCTGTGACATTCTCTCCTGGGTTCATTTTGAAATGCTCGAACTCATCATACAGCTGTGACTCACGATCTTCCTTTGTGAGTTCTGACCCTGCTAACAGCATCTTAACGTTGTCCCACACAGCTTTGGCTTCAGTGTTGAAATTGATGAGCTTGTATACATCCTTTGGAAGACCTTGATTGCGTGGTTTTGTAACCTTACAACAGGTTTTACCTCTCGAGGGATCTCAAGAGGCTTACAACCCCACCAGGCAGTGTACCTGACCGATGTAGTATAGTGTAGTGGTAAGTACGGGGGATTGATCGTTCTCCACAGGGAATAGTGTTCGTTAGGTATGAAAGGCTACTCTAATTAGGTCTAAGGGTTGAGGAAGATTCTTTTTTTTTTATGTTTTTATAGTTTTTATGAAAGCAAGTAAAATCTCGGGTTTGAAGGAGTGGGCGGAATTAGTTGCTAGTCAACTAACCCAAATTACTACGAATGCAAATAAAATAAAATAACAAAAATGAAAATGTGGTGAGAAACTTATGTGTAGAGAAATGTGTTTACTTAGATTTCCTTACTCCCTAACTATCTTTTACCGGTTAATTAGTGTGTATTAGTCGCGTGGATGACGGGTGTATTCCTTAATACCATTCGTGGGGTGGCGTACTTACTTCCCCAACTCTACAAGCTCCTACTTCACTCCTATGTCGAGCCGGCTAGGAAGCTCCTAACATGGGATCACTAGAATTCGCTTGTGCATTAAATACAACCATAAAAACCTTTAGTACGCATTTGGTTCATGTTTCTTAAGACGTTCAAGCAAGTTACCGAATAGGAAGTTAGCCAGTTTTCTTAAGCCTAACATAGATAAACAATCATCCAATACAACTAATAACACACTAACAACCAATAATCAATAGCTAGGTTTCATTAGATCTAAGCAAACACAAGATAAATTTAGCCTAACATGTTAAACAAAAGACAAGAATAAGATAGAATCAAACAACACATAGACATATTGAATGATTAATTGATAACTTATCTTTCAATGAAACATGGAAGATCTCAAGACAAAAAGCCCTGAAAAAGTAGCTAAAATCGTCTTAGGGTTTTATCCCAAAATTCCACACACTAAGCTCTCCCTAATGACAAAAAATTAGAAAACTATATATAGATTTTTGGATCTGACGGCGTCACATTATGGAGTGTGACGCCGTCACCTCGCCGCTTTTAGGGTTCCCGGATGACCATCTTGACGCCGTCCCTCTTTAGCTCTTCAAAAATCCATTCTGGCTTATCAAGGCTTGACGCCGTCTAACCATGAACGTGACGCCGTCCCCTTATGATTTAAGCCGTGACGCCCTCGATCAAGTTAAAGCGTGACGCCGTCAGAATTCACATGCTATTTTCACTGGCCCGTCATGAGTAAATTTCACATCCAACTTTTCTTGCCAAGGCATGACGCCGTCTAGAGTAAATCTTGACGCCGTCAAGAGTAACTTTTAGCCGATTTTTGAGACTTTGCCGTTTTCTTCACTTTAATGCTCCAAAAACGTCCAAAATGCCTCCTTTTCCAGATTTCTCCTCAAAAGTACCTAAAATGACAAAAGGAACGATTTAGGGCAATATTTGATCAAATAAATACGATTTAAGGCTTAAATGACCCCTTAAAAGCGGTACACTTTTCGCTTCATCAAATACCCTTACACTTGAGATTTGCTTGTCCTCAAGCAAATGCGCTTTTATTCTAATCAAAATACAAGTTAGGGGTCATTTAATGCTAACATAAAAGTAATTACAACAAATAATCGTTCCACTTCAATCATAATAAGCACGGAGATTACATACTAGCACCTCACAAGTAGTGTTTAGATACTCACATCTCTCAAGTGTCATCAAAATAAATCTCATAAATGAAAACGGAAAATATCTCTCACTACCTGTCATAGCAAATAGATTACCATAGGCTTGGGAAAGGATCGAAAACCTCCTCCACTAGGCGTAAGCACCTAAGATAAACTATCAAAGAGGGCTTTTAAATGGGTTATAACTTTAGGTGTAGGGAAAAGGAAAACACGGTTTTGTTGGATAAAGGATATTTTACTGGTGGCGAGTTAAAAATCTTGATCAATTACATGTACTATACAATGTTGCTAAGCCAAGACTAGACTCGATCTTAAGCTAGAAACGAAATAACAAAATAACAAAAATATAAAACAAACATAAAATAAAACGGGATGGTAGTCCGTATGTTTTTTCTATTTTTCTTTTTCTCATTTTTTTGTATTTTTCTTGATTTTTTCGATTTTTTTTTTTTTTTTTTTTTTTTTTTTTTTTTTTTTTTGCATACACTTTTGCCCTACCATCCAAAATAATACATCATAGGGGCATTGCATTCCCCTTACACTTGAACTTTTACATAACTTTACAATTACTAATCTAATGACTCGAATTAAGATAATCGAAAAACTTGGAGTACTTTTAAAATATTTAGCACATATGGGGGTAATAAATGATGTTCTTCCCCATTACTCCATTATACTAGTACTTTACCCATGAGTCCCAATCGTCCCAAAACAATATGTACAAGGATATGACTCGACTTAGCAACCATGTAATCAACTAGATAATTAACTTGGGTTTAAACAAATGTTGTAACAATAATGCACTAAAAATGAGTGCATACAAGGTAGGCTAAGGCGATTTGGGTGTACATTTAAGTGGGGTGTAACAAATTCTTCCTTTAAGTAAAATGCTTAAAGGTCGAAACGAAAAGATAGGCTCTGAGGGGTGTACTAGGGGTATCGTGTACTAAAACTGAGTACAACGCAAAGGGTGTGGGAGAATTACTTGACCAATGTAGCCAATGTAATTATAACAAAAACACAGGTGTAAAACAATGGGTTAATCCTAATGCCTCTTATCATGTAGTAAATCTAACTACACGAATGTAGTCTCACTTGTGGCCTTGGAATGGTCCTAACGCAAGTTCTAGAATCTAAGTGCTACCGGTACACACATCATAGCATAAATGCTTTTCCTACCAATTCTAGGGGCGAACCTCACATATTTGGGGGTGGAAAATTTTTTAGTGGTACGGTTTTTGTGCTAGTCATATAACTCCTATCCGTGAGACGCTCATTAAGATCAAAGTTTCACTCCTAAATGTTGTAAAAAATTTTAAATTTGGCACTAAAATTACCTTAACAAGTATTTCTCTCAGTTTTATTACACATCTACTATTAAACAAACAAACATCAAGCGCAATTGTATTCTCTAAAATCGTAGTTTTACCCTCCCCTTACACTTAAGATGAACATTGTCCCCAATGTTCAAATAATAAGATGTAAAAGCAAAAAGTAAAAGAATGAAATCAAATACTCCCCTGATTCGCTCGGTGGATAATGAAATTACACGGTTAGATCTTCCTCCAAAGAGAATGTTGAAGCTCCATGACTAATGCATCGCCACAAGCTTGATCCAAAAACATTTCCTTGTCCAAAATAACCTGTTAAACCTGAGAAAACAAACACGAAAACCTGCATAACATCGGCGGGAAAAATCTATATATAAGGATATAATGCTTGTGGAATGATAATTTTGCATATTCCTGGAGATTATAAGTTGGAGATTTAATAAAAACTTTTTATGAAAACAAAACTTTCAAAAATTTCTGGAAATTAAATCTGACGCCGTCAGGTTATAACCCCTGACGCCGTCAGAAATGACCTGACAAAAATTTTCGTTTTAAGTTTCCGGAAAATTTCTGGAAAAACCTTTACCTTACTTCCTGGAAATCCTGCAAAACATCATTATGACTCGATACAAGCATTTGACTCAAACAAATACGAATATGTATGCTAATTTATTATCATTATGATTCATGTTAATTTGTGTTCTAATAAACCGATTTAGATTTCCCTTACACTTATCTTTTGCAAAATACCTTTATATGTAGTTAAGACGAAGTTAAAAACAACATAAAGCATTTTCACAAATTAGTTTTTAACATGAATCAATAATAATAAAAATTAAACACACATACGGAAACAAATAAATCAAACAAACAAATAAATAAACACACAAAGCAAATAAAACAAATAAAGCTTGGGTTGCCTCCCAAGAAGCGCTTTTCTTTATTAACGAGTCTTGTAGCTAGACTCAAAGTCACGCTACCCTATGTAAGTAAGCTCGTCATCGAGGACGTCTTTAGGGTTAAGCTTGGATTGAAGTTTCCTATTGGTTCGCTTAGTACGATATATCTTTTCAAACTTCTCTCCATCCGGGTCATACAACGTCATCTTAATATGCCATGACCCATCTCCATCTTTGGGTGGTTTATCCCAATTCCATTTATGATCATCTTCCTCACTAATCCACTTATTCATTCCTAGGTTAATTGGCAAAACTCCTAGGAAATCAATCATCCTTCTAAAAACTAGAGGGTCTTCAAATGGATCCAATTCGGTGTCCCTAGCCAAGAGTTGCTCCACCGAATGCGTTCGGTTAACAAAGTCCTCTTCTAGGTAAAATGGGCGTTGGGGTCCTATGAAGTCTCTATCAATCCAAGGTCCATATCTAGATGGTCTCCTATTTGATTCTAGCCAATGTGGTGTTGGTTCCTCACTAGTATCATAGGCATGTTTCTTAACATCATAGACTGACCAAGTATCTCCTTCTCCTACCGCTATCTTGGATTCCTTACAATCAATCATAGCACTAGCGGTCGCCAAAAATCCTCTACCTATCAACAAGGGGCATGTAGGGTCGCTAACCATATCAAGGACGTGGAAATCGGCTAAAATGGTTAGTTTTCCAATGTGCACTAACACGTCCTTAACTACTCCAACCGGGTAAGCAACACTTCCATCCGCTAAGCCTATTATCACCTCGGTTTCTTCAAGTTTTCCAAGTTTTAGAGAGGTGTAGAGAGGTAACGGAAGTAGGTTAAGGCTTGATCCAAGATCGGCTAATGTGTCATAAGCCTCCGAATTACCGATCTTGCAAGGTAGAACAAATAAGCCTGGATCATCTAACTTCTTAGGTAGCTTGTTTTGAACAAAGGCGGTCCCTTTTTCGCCTAACTTGAGCTTCTTCTCATCCAACTCATCAACAACCGGACTTTCAAGGTGGAGCTCCTTGAATTCTTCGTCAAGGTTTTGAGTGGGAGGTGTTTCAACTATGTTGTTGACCAATTTGGATGTCATAACTTCTTGGTCATTTGGAACGACTTGGGTTTGTTTGAAACACGTGCTCATGGAATTGACCGAGTAATATTGTGGACAAGAACTAGGGGACGAAACCGATGAAATAGCGTTGACGTTCAGTTTCGGGTTCTTGACCGTGTTGCTAGGGAGTGCTCCCATTTCTCGGTCATTGAGGGCTTTCAACAAGGTGTCAATCTTATCGGTCATCTCGCTTTGTTTTTGTTTGAAATCGGCTTCAAACTTGGCTAAACGAGCTTCTTGAGATGCCATAAATTGAGACATCAATCCTTCAAAGTTATTGGTACTACCATTGCCGGAAGGATTGTTGTTGAAAGTACGGTTCGAGTAGGAACCGCTTGATTGGAAACGATTAGGTGGGTTGGAAGAATTGGTTTGTTGTGAGTTTTGGTTTTGTTTCCACCTAAGGTTCGGATGATTTTTCCATGAGGGGTTGTATGAATCACCATAATGGTTTGGCTCGGGTTTGAAAGTGTACCACTTGTCTCCCGCTCCGTCGGTACGCGAGGATGCGTAGTCCACAAAAGCTTGTTCGGGGAGTTCCATGCAATCACGAGTGTCGTGGGGACCACTACATAATTTACACGAAGAAGTGATTTTGTTCACTTGGTTTGAAGGTTTAGGAGCCTCGTAAGATTTCATGAGAAACTTGACTTGGTCTTCAAGTTCTATGATCCTACGGTCGGAAGTGCTTGAATTGTTCGAAGGCAAAGATATTGCCTTGACCGTTTTATTCAAATCACGGGGATCACTCCAACTTTCGTTGTCATAAAGAGCAAGATCCTCTAGGAGAGCCCATGATTGTTCCGCACTTAGATCACGTAGCTTGCCACCGGCCGATTGGTCAATGGTTTGCCTCGTGGAGAGATTGATATGGTCATAGAAGATTTGGACTTGAAGCCATAGATTTATGCCATGGTGAGGGACTTTTTGAAGTAAGTCCTTGAATCGAATCCATGCCCCGTAGAGGGTTTCGCCTCGACGTTGTTCAAACATCAAGATATCCTTCCTTAGCTTGGTAGTTCTCCCCGGTGGGAAAAACTGAGCAAGGAAACGAGTAGTGAGATCATCCCAAGAGGTGATGGATCCTGCGGGTTGACGTTCTAGCCACTGACTAGCTTGGTCCCGCAAAGAGAATTGGAAGAGACGCAATCGGGTCGTCTCTCGAGTGGCAACATCAAGGTCTATAGAATCAACGATTTTAAGAAAGTCCTTGAGATGTTGATTAGGATCTTCAGAACGAAGTCCATGGAATGCGCATCCGCTTTGCACCAACCGGATGGTGTCGGATCGCAAGGGTGTGATATTGGCTCCTTGAGTGAGCTCAATGGTGTTTCGATAGCCATGGTGGCTAGGACGGGAATACTCTCCTAAAGTACGGGCTCTAGGAGGTGGTTGTGGTTGTTGTGGTGGTGGGTTGTGGGGGTTAAGGATATTACCATCTTCCATGATGTCGGATGGTATGGTTACGAACAAAGACACGAAGAAAATAGATAGACTAAAGAAAACCTAGAAAAATAAAATAAAAATCTCACTAGAAAGGAATCTAGTGAGTAGACCTAATAGAAATAAAAATTCAACCTAAACAATAACTATTCCCCGGCAGCGGCGCCAAAAACTTGATTGCGTGGTTTTGTAACCTTACAACAGGTTTTACCTCTCGAGGGATCTCAAGAGGCTTACAACCCCACCAGGCAGTGTACCTGACCGATGTAGTATAGTGTAGTGGTAAGTACGGGGGATTGATCGTTCTCCACAGGGAATAGTGTTCGTTAGGTATGAAAGGCTACTCTAATTAGGTCTAAGGGTTGAGGAAGATTCTTTTTTTTTTTATGTTTTTATAGTTTTTATGAAAGCAAGTAAAATCTCGGGTTTGAAGGAGTGGGCGGAATTAGTTGCTAGTCAACTAACCCAAATTACTACGAATGCAAATAAAATAAAATAACAAAAATGAAAATGTGGTGAGAAACTTATGTGTAGAGAAATGTGTTTACTTAGATTTCCTTACTCCCTAACTATCTTTTACCGGTTAATTAGTGTGTATTAGTCGCGTGGATGACGGGTGTATTCCTTAATACCATTCGTGGGGTGGCGTACTTACTTCCCCAACTCTACAAGCTCCTACTTCACTCCTATGTCGAGCCGGCTAGGAAGCTCCTAACATGGGATCACTAGAATTCGCTTGTGCATTAAATACAACCATAAAAACCTTTAGTACGCATTTGGTTCATGTTTCTTAAGACGTTCAAGCAAGTTACCGAATAGGAAGTTAGCCAGTTTTCTTAAGCCTAACATAGATAAACAATCATCCAATACAACTAATAACACACTAACAACCAATAATCAATAGCTAGGTTTCATTAGATCTAAGCAAACACAAGATAAATTTAGCCTAACATGTTAAACAAAAGACAAGAATAAGATAGAATCAAACAACACATAGACATATTGAATGATTAATTGATAACTTATCTTTCAATGAAACATGGAAGATCTCAAGGCAAAAAGCCCTGAAAAAGTAGCTAAAATCGTCTTAGGGTTTTATCCCAAAATTCCACACACTAAGCTCTCCCTAATGACAAAAAATTAGAAAACTATATATAGATTTTTGGATCTGACGGCGTCACATTATGGAGTGTGACGCCGTCACCTCGCCGCTTTTAGGGTTCCCGGATGACCATCTTGACGCCGTCCCTCTTTAGCTCTTCAAAAATCCATTCTGGCTTATCAAGGCTTGACGCCGTCTAACCATGAACGTGACGCCGTCCCCTTATGATTTAAGCCGTGACGCCCTCGATCAAGTTAAAGCGTGACGCCGTCAGAATTCACATGCTATTTTCACTGGCCCGTCATGAGTAAATTTCACATCCAACTTTTCTTGCCAAGGCATGACGCCGTCTAGAGTAAATCTTGACGCCGTCAAGAGTAACTTTTAGCCGATTTTTGAGACTTTGCCGTTTTCTTCACTTTAATGCTCCAAAAACGTCCAAAATGCCTCCTTTTCCAGATTTCTCCTCAAAAGTACCTAAAATGACAAAAGGAACGATTTAGGGCAATATTTGATCAAATAAATACGATTTAGGGCTTAAATGACCCCTTAAAAGCGGTACACTTTTCGCTTCATCAAATTGATGAGCTTGTATACATCCTTTGGAAGACCTTGAATGACTATGTTTGAGGCTCTAATGTCGGCATCATACCTCTTCTTTTCTTCTTCATTAAGATCATTGTAGTTTCTAGGTCTGTCTATGCCCCAAGTCACAGTCCCATCTTCACCAGTTGTAACAACATCTCTGGTGGTACCCATCTGATAAGGTCCTTCATCAATTGACTTAAGAATGTTAACTCCATTATCTTTTCCCAAGCAGTAAAGTCTTATCCGTTGTGCCCAAGACTCATAATCCGTCCTATCTAACATAGGTGGACGAGTGTCAGATCCTGCTGCTTGAATATCTTCTGATGATGTGTTAGATGTGGTAGCCATAGTAACTACGGGATTTTACAGATCTTGTGATTTAACCGAGAAATCGAATCTTTCGCGGGAATTTCTAAAATCACCAAGACACAAACCGCCTAGACAAACCGCGTAGACACAAACCGCGTATGCGCCTAAGAGACAAACCGAGTTCACACTGGAGATACAAACCGCGTTGACACAAACCGCGTATGCGCCTAAGAGACAAACCGAGTTCACACTAGAGATACAAACCGCGTATGCGCCTAAGAGACAAACCGAGTTCACACTGGAGATACAAACCGCGTTGACACAAACCGAGTTCACGCTGCTTATACAAACCGCGTTGACACAAACCGCGTATGCGCCTTAGAGACAAACCGAGTTCACACTGGAGATACAAACCGCGTTGACACAAACCGCGTATGCGCCTAAGAGACAAATCGAGTTCACACTAGAGATACAAACCGCGTTGACACAAACTTCCAAACCCGTCACTTTCAATGCTGTTTGTCCTTTTCCCTAAACTAGTAATAAGACAAACCGCGTACCCGATGTGACACAAACCGCATTCAAGATCGTCCAAATGACACAAACCGCATCCAAGAACACTTGAAATAAAACCACTCGAATCACCCAAAAACACCACACAAACCTTAAATCTGTGAATCCAAGTACTAAATACTACTCTTATACTATTCCTAAGCTAGAAAGTACAAGGTATAACAACTTGAAATCACTAAACAAAGCACAAAATGAAATATTAGTAACTTGAAAAATCGAACCAAAAAACCTCACAAACTACACAAATCCGTGAATACCAACTCTCATGGACCTAACCATGGCTCTTGATACCAATTGTAGGGTATTCACAATGCAAGAAACACTAGTATGAGGCTTAGTAATAGATCGATTGGCAAAGAACTAGAGAGAGAGAGATGGGAACTTCTAGAGAGAGAAACAATGTGTGTATTAGATTAGAATGAAGTGAAGTTCCAACCCTTCCCTTGTGTGGGAAGGGGTATTTATACTTACAATATATTATGCCCCTAGCGGGCTGTAGAGTGAGCTGACAGAGGGTAAAGACCCGACCCACTCCACAATACTAATAATACTAACTAAGCTACTACTAATATTACTGATAATCCTATGAGCTATGATGTACTAATAATTACTCGGGGTGACCGAGTCTTCAGCTGAATATTCATATTCCTAACAGAACCGTCAGGGCACAGTAGTCTATTATGGCTTCGGTTTATTTCACATTTATTAGGTGCCAAACCCGAGTCCTACGGTCTTTCAACATCCGAAACAATAGCAGCGAACTATCAGGAATCAGTTGTATTATTTCCCCGTAACGCTGGCAGTACCTTGATGTGTACCTGATTCCCATAAGCAGGAATTCTCTAAAAAAGGAGTAAAAACTAACAATCGTAAAAACTGTGCATCTTTAATTATTTTGAATTTTTTTATTTTGCGTTTATTTAGCTAATGGGAACAAAAAGCCATAATTTACCAGCTATGAGCTCTAAAGAGATCCAACTACTCCACGCTTAGCATCTAACTTATATTCCACCCTATCATTTTTCGTTCTTGGCAAAACTTTTAAGTCTTGCAAACGCTCAGTTTGAAATTTTTTTGAAAATTTCGATAGAAATTCCCCCCCCCCCCCACACACACTTAGAACTGAACATTGGCCTCAATTTTCAAAAATATATGGTGTTACACCCACACTTAGGAACAAAAAAGGCAAATGCTTAAAATTCCAAGTGTGAAAGGGGAAAACTATATCAGATAAGCACATATGATAGAGGATTTCCCTAAATATAACAATGAATATGATCGGAGACCGAGTGTTGGAGGGTTTGAAAACAAGCACGGAGGTCTTCATGATCATAGGGAATCCTGCAAGCAAAAACAGAAACCCACAAAACACAACATGGAGAGAAGCACTCCCCCATACTTATCCAATATTCACATCACACTTATTAGAAAATAAAAAGAAATAAAGATAGATAGATAGATAACACGGGTTGCCTCCCGAGAAGCGCTTGTTTATTAATGAGTCGCTAGCTTGACTCGCCCCTGAATTCATTGAAGAGAGAACTTAATCATCCATGAGGATTTCGGGATCGAAAACTTTGTCTTCATTTCCGGAAGGAAATGATAGTAAAGTTTTGATCTCAGAAGAATCCTCACGGATTAGGAAATCATTATGGGGCAAAAAAGAAGATATTTTAGATTTCTTATAGTGAACTCCATTAATAAGGAGTATCCCGGGATTGAAAACTTTGTCTTCATTTTCAGATGAAAATGGCAGCAAAGTTTCAATCACAGATAACTCCACGTAGAAGAGGATTTCACGATCAGAACATAGAGGAATGGAGTTACTTTTCTCAGGAATTGAAAGTCCCTCAGATGAGGTTTGCATCTTTAATTTCTTTTTAGGTGTTGGTTTCATCAAAGAATGAATTTCACTACCAACGAGTATGCCTGGATTGAACACTTTGTCTTCACAAGAAAACTCAACAGGATACTCGATGGAAGACTCGACAGAGAAAAGGAAATCACCTTCGGGTGACAGAGGAGATAAGTCATTTGAATCAATTAAAGGTTCCTCAGTTATGGTTTTCATCTTTAAGTCCTTATCCTTGGACTTTTCAGATGATGTATCATCTAATGGATTTTGATACAAGAGATATTCCCATTCTTTTCGATCAGCTCCAAAATCAAAGAGATCATCATCACTTTGTGAATCACTAATTTTGATATTAGGATAAGAATCAAGTGATGGATCACTGGGCCAATCCATAGCTTTTGATGGGCCAAACCAACATACTTCCAGATCCATCAAAGTAATAAAGAGAAACAAAAACAGCCTAGGAATGACAAAAATGCGAACCCAATGGGAAAACCCAAACCCGAATTTTTTGAGGCGGGGCGGTTCATGCTTATTAGGTTTCGGGGCATTAAAGAGAATTTTTATCGGGGCGTATATATACATATAAATATATTATATTCATATATTGTTACATTAGTATTTACATAATAAAAACAATATTTTCGAATTTTTGTAGTTTTAAATATTTGAAAGATTGTAAATTGTGATTAAAAAAACTTCTTTTATGTCATATTTTAAAAAAAAAGTTTTGATTTTCTAAGAGATGGTTTGTCATCATTTATGTTAATTTGTTGAAAACTTATTAAGGCTAGTACTTAATATATTATTAGAGCAGAGGGTGTCATAACCCGGAGTTAAACTTTCACCCAGTGCCACGTCAGCGCCACATCAGCTTTAACCTTTTCACTTTTAACTAAAAAAAAACACCCGTTATCATAACTCAACCTTATCTCAACATTTTGGTCCCCACTGTTAATACAAATAGCGTCTCAAAAACGTTATTTATATTCTTTAATCTTTCATTAGTTTTGTTAATGACAAATATAAGGAATATCTTTTAGCAAATAATAAATACTAGCTTAGTCTCTTAAGTACACACTTTACACTTCACATATTAACTAAGAATTACAAGTTTAGTAACTTGTTTCCTTAAAAGGAAACTTTAATTCATAAACCATTCCATGACATCATTGTATGCATCACATACAATATCTTTGATATATCTTGGTTAGATTTACAAGCAACATAGTTGACATTTGAAGATCTTGGATGATATGGTAAGATACAACTAAGATATGGTAAGAGACAACTATTACATAGCTGTCACATCCCACGGATCCAAGTCGTGTAAATGACGGATCCCTTTTGAGGGATCCGCCGGATCCGTGAGCTGAAGATCAGCTTACCTATAAATAGGAAGCTGATCATTTGGCTCTCTCATCACTCATATAGATTTAACACATATATTCATTCAGTACATATCTTACTAACATCATTCATAGTTGCATTTCACTTTGATCTTTCATTTTGTAGAAAGGAGATCAAGCATTCAAGGATCTACAGAACCGTAATCCTTTAGTTGCATTACTGTGTGATATTGTAGTTTGTTTCACACATCATATCTATCATTTGTAATCAGTGAGTGTGGTTAGTGCTTTAGTCCTTAAAGCACAAGGAGTGTAGGGAGTAGTTGTACCCGTGTAAAGAACTCGACATCTAGCTTAGTGTCGGTAAAGTAAATAGGCGACGTCAGGTTGGTTCTACCTTGTGAAAGAACCCGGTGTTTAGCTTAGTACCGGAAAAGGAAGTAAGCGACGTGTAAAGGTTTTCTCCACCTAGGAAAGGAGTTTGTTTCTTAGTGAAAGATAAACTCTCGAGTAGGAAACTCGGGGAGTGGAGTAGGGCAAGGAAGAGAGTCCTTGTAGCCGAACCACTATAAACAACAGTGTCGTGTGGTTTGATCTTTCCTCTCTTTATCTTTTACTTATATTGTGTGATTATTTATTTGTGGTTGTTTCCTTTGAAACTAACATATAGTAACAAAGCATATAAAACTTTAAATCGGTAAAAAACTATTCAACCCCCCTTCTAGTTTTCCACAATTGGCATCAAGAGCTACGTTACTTAAGATCTTTAAAATATATTGTATTTTAAAACTTAAAACGATCCATGGATTTTGAAAACTTTAAAGAAGGGCAATCTATGCAGAGACCACCTCTATTTGAACCAAATTGTTTTATTTATTGGAAAAATCGCTTTGAGACTTATGTAAAGTCAAAGGACATAGATCTATGGTATATTATAGTTGATGGTGATTACAAACCTATTAGTAATAATATTTCGGGTGGTCGGGATGAAGGAGCTACTCTTACTCGTCACAGTGATGAGCAAAAGAAGCTAATTGCCAAAAATAATGAAGCCAAAATGATGCTTTATAATGCCTTACCTAAGAAAGAATATGAAAGAGTTTTTATGTGTAAAACGGCTAAGGATATTTGGCAATCTCTTATTATCACACATCAAGGGAACTCACAAGTAAAAGATAACAAAATTGATCTTCTTGTCCAACAATACGAACAATTTGTTATCTCTGAAGATGAGACCATTGATAGTGCGTTTGCTAAGTTCAATACTATTATTACATCACTTAAAGCACTTGATGAATCTTTTTCTAGTAAGAATTTTGTCAGGAAATTTCTAAGAGCACTCCATCCGAAATGGAGAGCAAAGGTGACAGCTATTGAAGAATCTAAAGATCTATCAAGCATGACACTAGATGAGCTCATAGGAAACCTAAAAGTTCACGAAATGATTATGGAAAAAGACTCGGAAATTGTCAAAGGCAAAAAGGAGAAGATCAAGTCTATTGCCTTGAAAGCCAAAGTCGAGTCAAGTGATGATGAGTCTTGTTCAAACAGTGATGATGAAGAGTATGCAATGGCCGTGAGGGATTTCAAGAAATTCTTCAGGAGACGAGGAAAGTTTGTGAAACCACCTCGTGATGAAAAGAAATCCTCTCGGAAAGATCATGAAGAAAAGAAAGGTAAGGTTGATAGGAAATGCTATAGGTGTGGTGACTCCAGTCACTTAATAGGAGAATGTCCAAAGCCTCCAAAGACCAAGTCTCAAAGAGCCTTTGTTAGCGGAGCTTGGAGCGATAGTGAAGGAGATGATGATGATGAGCCTAAGAACAACGAAATGGCACTTATGGCTAATGACACAGAAGAGGTACATTCTGATTCATGCTCCTTTATAGATGACGAAACATTAGAAGTAGAATATAACAAACTGTGTGACGTTACTTTAAAAATCATAAACAAAAACAAGTTTTTGAAAACTAAGACAACACTTTTAGAAAATGAAGTATTTTGGCTTAAAGAAAAAGCAATACGAATTGAAAAAGGTAAAGATAGTAAAGAAACATGTGTGTCTTGTCAAGAACTAAAACTTGAATTAGAAACCTTAAGAACCACACAGGAAGATTTGATCAAACAAAATTCTAAGTTTAAAAGGTTTGATAAAAATATAAGTTGTGCAGATGAAATAATGAAAATGCAAAAGCTACCTCATGATAAAACAGGACTAGGCTTTATGAAACTAGGAACTTTAAGTGAGTATAAGGAACAGACTGTGAATAAAACTGATTCAACCAAGTTGGACACTCACGGATCCGACGGATCCAAAAATTTGGATCCGCCAAGAGTATACAAAGGATCCGCGGGTACTCAAGTTGAACAGAAGGTTCACAAAGTCGACCGTTCCGAATTTGTTAAAGTTACTAAGAAACCTAACAGTAGTATAACCAATAATAAACATAAACCAGCAGTATCTTTAGGAAGAGGACAAGCTAGAAATGAATATAGAGTTAAAACGGATCAACAGAGACCTCAAATGAGTTTTCCCAAACACCCCTTTCCAAAGAGTATAGTTAATCCACAACATACTTATCAAAATAATTGGAACCAAAACATGCCTAGAAACTTTCATGGTCCTAGCTATATGTCATGGAACAATGGTCCACCATTTACATACATAAACCATGATAATGTCATGTTTAACCCAAACGGACCCATGAGATATTGGGGACCAAATGCTTGAGTCTTTTATGAACTTAGGTATGCTTGAAAGTTGATCTTGAACCTGATGAGTGGATCAAAGATAGTGGGTGCTCAAGACACATGACGGGAAACAAAAATCTTTTCTCAACCTACCAAATGTATGACGGAGGTAATGTCACATTCGGTAGCAAGCTTAAAAGTAAAATCATCGGAAAAGGTACAATCTCTCATGACTCTCTATCTATTGATGATGTTGCTCATGTAGATAATTTAGGTTTTAATTTACTTAGTATAAGTCAATTATGCCGGAAAAAGTATAACGTCCTTTTCAGTGAAAATGGAAGTAAAATACTTAAAGATGGCATAACCGTAGGAAAAGGTGTTTTAAAGAATAACGTCTATGTTATGAAATTAGATAAAACACCTAAAGATAAGTTATGTCTTACCTCCTTGGACGAAAACTCAACTCTATGGCATCGACGCTTAGGTCATGCTAATATGAGGCTTATTCAATCTTTGTCATCCAAAGAACTCGTTAGGAACCTACCCAAGTTGAAATATGACCAACACTTTTGTGATGCTTGCAAAATTGGAAAACAAGTACATAGTAGCCATAAGGCTAAAAACATGGTATCTACATCTAGATGCCTAGAATTATTACATATGGATTTGTTTGGCCCATCGGCTATACAAAGTTATGGAGGAAATTTTTACACTTTAGTTATAGTAGATGATTACTCTAGATATACATGGACAAAGTTTTTGAAAACTAAAAATGAGGCATTCGACAAATTTGAAATTCTAAGCAAGAAAATTCAAAATCAAATAGGAAGTAATATAGTATCTATTAGAACTGACCATGGTCGAGAATTTGACAATGAAATTCAATTTGGAAATTTTTGTGATAATAATGGAATAACTCATAATTTCTCGGCTCCTCGTACACCTCAATCTAATGGTGTAGTAGAACGTAAAAATAGAACAATTCAAGAAATGAGTAGAACTATGTTAAATGAACAAAACATACCACAAAAGTTTTGGTGTCACGCTGTAGATACTTCTACATATATCATAAATAGAGTTTTAATTAGACAATTTTTAAATAAAACTCCTTATGAAATTTATCGAGGCAAAAAGCCTACATTAGGATATTTTAGAGTTTTTGGAAGCAAGTGCTTCATTTTAAACACAAAGGACTATCTCACTAAGTTCGACCCAAAGTCGTATGAAGGTGTATTCCTTGGGTACTCACAAAACAGTAAAGCATACATTGTATTAAAACAAGGAAACATCAAGAGTCGAGGAATCGTTGAACGTAACATTCAACGAAAGTCCACCTCCCTCTAAGACATCACCTTTGGTAGATGATGACTTAGTTGAAAGTCAAATGGTTAATACTATAGAAAACATTGAAAATGACAATGAACCCGTAAAAGGAGAAATAGTCAATGTTAAAGAAATTAAAAGTCATCCATTAGAAAACGTCATAGGAAAACTTAATGAAAGAACATTAAGATCCAAAGCTCAAAATGAAAGTAATTATTTTTGCTTTATTTCAACCATTGAACCTAAAAATATTGACGAGGCAATAAAAGATGAATCTTGGGTAATTGCTATGCAAGAAGAACTTAATCAATTTATTAGAAATAATGTTTGGACTTTGGTACCTCCACCTAAAAACCAAACCATAATAGGCACCAAATGGGTCTTTAGAAATAAAATGGATGAAAAGGGTATTATATCTAGAAACAAAGCTAGGCTAGTAGCTCAAGGTTACAATCAACAAGAATGTATAGATAACGATGAAACCTTTGCACCAGTAGCTAGACTTGAGTCTATTAGGATATTACTTGCATATGCATGTGCACATGATTTTAAGTTATTTCAAATGGATGTCAAAAGTGCTTTCTTAAATGGTCTTATTAATGAAGAAGTATATGTTGCACAACCTCCCGGCTTTGCCGACTTTGAAAAACCAAATTATGTTTTTAAACTTAAGAAAGCTTTATACGGACTTAAGCAAGCACCAAAGGCTTGGTATGATCGACTTAAGACTTTCCTAGTTGACCATAAGTATACCATGGGCCTAGTAGACAATACTCTCTTCACCAAGAAAAAGGGATCACATATTATTATAGTCCAAATATATGTGGATGACATTATATTCGGTTCAACTTGTCAAGAGTTATGCGACGATTTCTCAAAAATCATGCATGACGAGTTTGAAATGAGTATGATGGGGGAACTAAACTTTTTCTTAGGTCTCCAAATTAAACAATTAGAAGATGGGATATTCTTCAACCAATCAAAGTATATCAAAGATATGCTTAAGAAGTTTGGTCTTGAAGACTCAAAACCCATGAGAACACCCATGTCCTCCGAAACCAAACTTACTAAGGATGAAGAAAATGAATCCGTAGATAGCACTAAATATAGAGGAATGATTGGTAGTTTACTCTATCTTACGGCTAGTAGGCCTGACATTATGTTTAGTGTTTGTCTATGTGCACGTTTTCAAGAAGATCCAAAATCTTCCCATCTTGAAGCTGTTAAAAGAATCTTTAGGTATATTAAAGGTACTACACACTTAGGATTATGGTATCCCAAAGGAACGGGTGTAGAAACCATAGTGTATACTGACTCAGATCACGCAGGTGATTATGTTGATAGGAAAAGTACTAGTGGTATTTGTACTTTTGTAGGATATTGTCTAACATCATGGTTCGCTAAGAAACAAACTGCCCTCGCAATCTCAACAACAGAGGCAGAGTATGTGTCTGCAGGAAAGGCGTGTCAACAAGCACTGTGGATGAAACAAGCTCTCGTCGACTATGGAATTGAACTCAACAACATTCCCATTCTTTGCGACAACAAAGGTGCTATCGATCTAAGCAAAAATCCAGTCCAACACGCTAGAACCAAACATATTGAAATACGCCATCACTTCCTTCGCGACAATGTACAGAAGGGAATCATCTCAATTGAGAAAGTTTCCTCAGAGGACAACATTGCCGATATTCTCACTAAACCACTTAAACGAGAACCTTTCAATTATCTTAGACTTGGATTAGGATTAATGGAAGCTAGTGATTAGGAGAAACATTAGTATTAACATTAGTTTAGATATACACGACACTAAACCAAAACATGCGTTCTGAATCCGCGGATCCAATCGACAACAAAGACGGATCCTTTGTTTGGGATCCGCCGGATCCGTCGTATGCTGTGATCAGTTTATTATTAAATAAACAAGAACAGCTACTATTCATTCCTCACTCCAAAACATATCACCTTACTACATCTGACACACACTTAATCTCCATCACATTTTAGACCATTTTCTTCCACAAATTTGTGCTTCTAACATCACTGTAAGTATTCTTATCATATTTATACTCCTGATCTGCGTCTAGGATTTCCATTTCATGCACAAAACATAAACTTGGGGTATATGCATAATTCTTAAAAAAAAAATTTCATGAAGCATGTTTATTGCATTATACTTAAAAACATGTTTTTCTTAGTTAGGAATTGCATCTCATAGCACATTGTCTTAATTTAACAAAAACCCCATGAAAATTTTTCACTAAAATCTTCTAACGACTAGGTAAAATGATTTTTTCCTACATTGTTCATACAAATGCAAAAACGTTATCTTTTAGACTTCACTTGCATAATGTCTCTTGAATGCTAAAGGGAATACATAACTAATATGTATTTTCGGGTACATTCAACCGTAGCTACATTGAAATAGGAGTGTTTGGGTTATCTCTCGTTTGTAAACAAAACTTGCATAAACTAATTTTTCTTGCATCAAAATAAGTCGAGATAACCGCACCTCCACATTGTCCCCATGTAGGTACACACTAGGAATTTTACACTTCCTTTGATCATTTTAACTAAAACTATGTAACTTTTTGTACTTAGGAAAATCATGCCTCCCGCAACCAACTACGATCACAAGAAAACCATTAACTACTTACCCAAAGTCCACAAAACCAAGGGTCTAACCGATGCCCAAATCGAAATTTTCAAAGTCTTAGAGAAAAAGTATGTTCATGAGGGTAGAGCCGTAGATGCATCATTCTATGAAGGAACTCAACTTAGGGAACAATTAGCCGCAATTCGATTTGATTCTCTTTTAGACATAGATGAACCAATCATTCCTAGGTTCATACTTGAGTTCTATGCTAGTGTAGGTCTTAGCTCGAGTGATGAAGGTTACTTAAGTCTTCATTTTACTCTAAATGGAAATCTTGTCAACATCCCTCTTGATCAATTTGGTGAGGTCTTAGGAATTCCAAGTCAAGGTACATGTATTTACTCGGACAAATGGTCCTTAACAATCTTAGACTCCAATCTCGATAGGACGGCACCATATGCCACTCCTCTCCAATCAAAAGAAGTGATTAGGGAACATCTCTTCATTCCTAAGAACAACCCCACAAGAATGTATCGTGGTCGTGAAGTTGCTAGAGATCCATTTGCAATGGAACTTAATGAACTAAGACCCGAATTCAAGAAGATGGAGGATGTATTAAGGGCAAATGTGATGTGCACCATAGGAAACCGTGATCATATCAATGCTTGTTTATGCCACATGATGTACAACATCTCTACTCGTCAACCCTTCAATCTTGCTTATTATGTTGCCAAAAGAATGTGTGACATTCCGGTTCAAAGCAAGATTGCAATGCCTTATGGTATGCTCTTAACCCGACTTTATAGAGCCTTTGCACCCGCTCGTCCAAACCATCTCGGCTTTGTTCCGGATTATAATGAAATTGAACACACCTTCGTTCCTTTGAGTGATTTTAGGGTTAGTGTTGATAAGGGCAAACGTCCTCGTGTTCCAACATCATCCTCATCATCTTCAATGAGTGAAGATGATGGTATGCCAAATTCTAGGATTCCTCCACCCGAGTACTTGAGCCATCTTCCTCCAATCAAACATGAATCCGCTGAGTATAGAAACATCAAAGGAATGGTGAAGAATCTGGGGCGTTGGATGATGAAATTACACAAGGGGATGAAGAAGTTGAAGAAGAAGCTGAGTTGATGGAGTGTTTGGTTTTAAACAATGTTGGATATTGTGTTGTTAAACTTCTATGTGTCTAGAATTTATCTGATAATACTTGTTGTGTATGTGTAATAACTAACACTTGCAGGTGGATAACCATCATGGTTATCAATTTTCCAAGTTATAGCCAGTGTTTGGCATAACGCCTAAAACGGTAAGTTTCTATGTATGGATTAAACTATGTGCAATCATGTGTTAATGTTATCATATTTAGTTGTTTTGCTATACATATTAGATGCTAAATAAGGTCTAGGTGAATTTTCGGGTTTTCGTCGAAAAACGAAAAATATGACATATGTTCTGTTTACTTTTTAAGTTTTAGGCATACGGATCCGGCGGATCCCAAAACAGGGTTCCGCCGAGGCCTATCGTTGGATCCGCCATCCGCCATCCTGCGGATTTGGCGGATAGCTAAAAATGGTTCCGCATTTGCAACCATTTGGATCCGCAGGTTTCCCAGTAAAATTATAAAACTTTTTCGACTTATCCCGATTCTTAAATCTTAGTGTTTAGTATCATTTAGGATTTATTCACTGATCATAATTCATCTTAGAATCATTTAGGAACTCTTAGAAACTTAGGAACAAAATTTCCCACCAAAATTTAAATTTTTGAATTTTAGGTGTGAGTTACCAATCATATACAAAGAAGGAACCCTTTTTAGGGATCCGTCAAATCCGTGGAAATATCAAATCATCAGATTTTCCACTATCCTCTTGTATTAACTGCATATCCAAAACATATTACTCAACCAAAGCTCAATGGCTTGACTTCCTTGATATGACCTGCACAAATTTTTGTTCCAAATCATTAGTAACCAACATTCTCTATTGGATTCACATCAAATCCAAACACACAGACTCACAAACCTTCTGTCTATAAATTAGCACTTTAGGATCATCCCTTCACACAACAACCACTTCCTCTCCTGTACACTTTAGATATCATACTTCACCATGACCAAGTCACACAACTGTAACACCCCAACCCAGCAAGGGTAGAAGTATCACATTAATGGCTTCATATCAGATCAAACAAAACATACATTCAATAGTAATACAAAGATTCTTAAATGTTACAAAGGAAATACTAAAATAACCAGGTTACCAGGCGAATACAATTTCTAACAATAAGATAACTTCTAATCATCTCTAGGCCCAAAACTATCAAGTCTTCTAAGTCCAAAAGTCTCTTCACTCGTACTCATCTTCCAACTAAAACCTGCCGCACACGAAAAGAAAACGTGCGGCTGAGCTTACAAAGCCCAGTGAACAGATATATAATAAACGGAAACGAAAATAAACGGAAATAATCAGATGTAGCATAATGAAAGAGATATAAATAAGATACAAGAGTAAAGGTTTAGGATAGTTATCCACCACGAGCCCAGAAACTCAAAGTCATAATCTCAAAGTCACATCTCAACATCATAGTCTCACAATCAGAGGGGATACCTCTCAGGCAACCAGATAATATGAGGGGTGGCCTCATGTATCAAATGGGGTGGAGTAGCTAGCTCCCAGAAATGTGAAAGGCGTGTAATGCACACAAGCACCAGTCACCTCAAAGTCATACTCAAAATCATAGTTAAATCCACTAAACATACATGCCTAGGATTGCAATCCATACGCCCCCACTCAAAGTCAATCTCAAACTCATAATCTCAAAGTCATCATGGCCATATCATAATATAAAAGGGGACGGCGTGAGAAATCACTCCCCCACACAGGAGTCATGCCAGTGGTGCATCACAGACACGGCCAGGTTACCTTCCTGGCTAGGAAACAGAAAGGTGGCTCGGGTATCAAACTAAGAGTCATATCTCAAGGTCATCTCAAAGTCATATATCAGAAATGCATCTCAACGCCATATCAAAAGGTTCATACACAAGGAAACATAGAAATGGCCTGGGAAATCTTAACTGAATCATAACTCATACTCATAATCAAGGTTCATCTCAAAAGTTCATTTTAAAAACTTCCATCAAAATCCATTTTAAACAATCCTTTATTTGTGCCTTTAATAAAACGATTCTTTAAAGTAATTTTCACAAAATATTCTTTCAAAACAGTTTTTCATAAAAATTAATCTTCCAAAATAGCCTTCATAAAAGTTAGTAACATTTATATAAAATGGTTTTGCCTCATTTATAAACACCCTTTTAAAATAGTTTTTCCTCAAAACATTTTCAAGATATAATTAGAAAAGGTTTTCATAGCATAGCTTCAGATCAGAATTCATATCAAATGGAACTCAACTGGGGAGGTTCAAGCAAAAGGGAAATCATAGCAATCGAATCAGAACTAATGGATTCAGAATACGAGAGAGATCATGAGAAACCTTAAAAGAAAAGGTCAGAATATCTGTACCTTATACCGCGAGTGAAAACGCATCTAGAAATATAAAGATCGAAAACAAACTCCGTCTTCAGCGCATCTACACGAATACATGGTCGTCTTATTATTAATATCTTATTTAAATCAGATTTCTCGTTTTAGTCGGCTTTCTATTTTTAATAGGTTCCTCGATTTAGTAAACTTTCCCGAATTAGTAATTTAATACTTTAAGGTTATTATTGATGATTATATAATATTTAAGGTTTAAAATGACCAACATAATAAGTTAGCGTTAATTACGACAATTAAATAAAGTTTAGGGTCAAAATATAAATTATCAAAGTTAAATATTAAAATGTCAAATAAAATTATTTTAAGGTTTATACTATAATTTTATATCAAAATGATAATTTTAGACCTCGTCGTTTCATAATATATATAAACGTATTCTCATCTTTAATTTAGATCGCGACGACCCAAAATATTATTATCACGAATATACAATCATCGTTTTGAACACATAATCGACACCAACCTGCACACACATTTACACACGAATATACTTATCTAATAAACTCACACAGAAAATAATATTTCACATATTCATGCATATTTATATGAAATGAATATTACGCAGGATTGATTACATGCCAACATAGGTTTACTATTGTTTAATACACAACTCATGCATGCATCCTTTTTAATATCACAAGAATACAAGGAGCTGATTTTGGTTCCTTTTCGTTAAAGCCATGCGACACAAAAACAGTAAGCATGTTTTAATTCTTTTATCCAATTCAATTCGATTTGCTACAAGGTTAAGAGCCATAAACATGTCACATATTCAAATACACACACGTACATGTTAAGGTCGATTTACAAAATTTCACAAATCGTTTATTAACGTGACCACAACCATAACAAAACTGTTTTAGACAACCATAATACTAAGCCGATTTATATGTATCATACACTTGTTAATATATGTGTTGTTCATGATTTTATGTGATTGTTATAATTCGATGATGAGGACAGAACGCCAGCGTGATCAAAACATAAACAACTAGGGAAGATAGAACAAGGTTTAAGTGACGTTACCCTCGTAGTCTCGACATACGTACGAAGAGGAACATGATCGAATACCCTCGAACCAGAAAGAAAATACCACGACTAACACCTCTTAGTCGAACACGATCAAGTGAAACCCTTTTCGAACCAGGATGTTCTCAGGACCACAACCACCTTCGAACCACTAATAAGCCACGCTCAAATCCCCACCAGAGGTACCCGATCACCACTTTATGAACCGAAACAAATGAGGGAAAATTTTGATGTCGTTACCTTGGAGTGTTAGGGTTTTTAGTTTGTGACATTTCTTGGAGTGGTATTCGGTTTTTACAAGGAAAAGAAAAGTGACAGAAATTATAGGATGCCGAGAATGGGAAGAACTAAATGGGTGATGGGGTAAATTAGAGAGAAGAGTGGGCCGAAAGTTTAGGATTTATTGTGGGTACTCTTGTGATTTTCTGTTATGAAATAAATGGTGGAAAAATAAATGTGAGATTTGGTTATAATAATTAAAACGTGTGAAGGTTTTCAAAATGAGCAAGTTGCCGAAAATAGGGAGCAAATTAAGGGAGAATGGCCAATCATGAGCGTGGACAAAATACAAGCCTTAATACATTGTAACAATGTATAGAATCGACTAGGGATTAGAAAATGTGACATAGATTTTTAGATGTGTACCATATATCTTAACATAAGTTTTATATTCGTAAAATGTTCGTTGATCAAATATTAACGAAATTAAACGCTTAGGTTATAATCATTATTCGTTCTTCAAAAGTTAAAAAAAATCATAGGGGTATTTTGGGTATTTTACATGTTCAAAATTTCTGGGTTTTACAACTCTTCCCCTCTAAAATAAAAATTTCGTCCTCGAAATTTGAAGTCGCAAAATTAAACGAAGTCGTAGCAAATCGCAAAAGATTCTCACAAACATTCTCATGACCGAGGAGGTTCTTTCAAAAGATCTTCATACCAAATAGTTTCTCATGACTCAAATTAAAACGAGGTGGGTTCAAATTCCTCAGAAGAAGACAAATTATGATGATTCAGAACAAAAGGTCCATGCAACATAGACTGGACGATAGGTGAATCTTCAAAAAGCTCATATGGAATACGAATAAGATTTCAAATCGAATTAACTGCACCAACAGTAGGAAGTTCAAAAAGGAGTTCAAGACTTATAACTGAGGTCAACAGAATTCAAATCGAGAGTTCAAACTCAATCAGATGTCTAATGAACGAAAGCAGAGTATACGGATAGATAGGATGAACCTAAAGTCTCACTAATCACAGATAATCCGACGGAGATCAAATTCTAAACTTCTTAGGTACTCTCCGAGATATCCTATGCCCACAACGAGTGCACGTTATATGATGTAAGTATTATCACGTTGGCCAGACGTCATAATACTGGCATCATATAAATATGCCCTCATGATGGTCATACTTTATCTCAAGTCGTAATCAAAACCACCTATCTTAATCCACCTAGTACTTCTACAGTCTCAGAGGTCAACAAAAACTATTTCCACAGTCAAGAGAGGAAACAAAACTATTCGCAAAAGTATCAAAATCCCAGATTGTCTAGCAGAAGTGGGGTATGCTGTCACAAGCATCAAATCTTCCACAATTCGCCAAAATCTCTCAATATAAAGTCATCACCGAATCATACGAAAGATAAACACGAACAGAAATGCTTCTAGGGAACTTAAATCATAAGAGGAACCTATTACTAGATAACGAAACTTAAGAGGGTCAACGAAAATGAAAATTAGTCGCCAAACTTCTGCCTTCATAGAATCAATTATTCCAAGTATAGAGGGTCTGTTTCAAGTATCCGCTTATTCAACCCATCTAATCTCTTCAAGTCCGGTTGATCTGTCTTCGGCTGTCCATCAATCGGGAAGTGAAATCAAAATCGGGAACTTGTGTCTGATTCGTCGAGCCTCCTGCAGTTCTTCTTGTAATGTGATGGGGTATTGTGGATTTCTGGCACGGTCTTTAAATCTTCTTCATCATCCAGTCTGCTTCCGCTCTCAATTCACCTTAGTACAACCAAGATGAATAGGGAAGTGAGACTGCATGTCTTCATCAGCTCCAGGTTCGCGATCTTGACCAGAATTTCTTCTTGTGCATCGCCAACACTTCTGTCTTGAAAGGAATGTCTTCACTCTTCGGGGTAGCCTTCGCAGTTATCAACAAATATCACTCTCCCAGAATGTACAAATGGTCGTCAAATTTTTAAGAAGGTGCAAAGAATTGATTTCCATGCTCTTCCTCGTTTCTGAACGTACTATTAAGTCATACAATGACCACTTGTCCAAGTACTCACGAGAAAACATTATTTATCAAATTCACGAAACAGTCAGGGCTTTAGCTAATACCATTAGCGTCACTAACCGTCATAGTAGTCGATTACGAATATGGGGGGTCGATTCCAAGAATAGACTCAATTCCTCAGAAGGAGACTTCGCGCTCTGAAATTTAACAAACATACAGTCGTTTCAGGGTAGAGGAATATTGGTTCCTAACAGTATTGCGATTCAGCTTCCAGAAATCAATACATATCTCCTGTCATCATTCTTCTTTATTGCGAACAAAACTGAATTACGCCAAGAGAATGCACTTAAGCAAACTTACTTTACACTCCGGTGGAAAACTTGGTGGTTCAATCAGAAATCGTGTTTCAGAAAATTCAGGGTGCCAAATAGCGTTCAATATAAGGTTCATGCTCAGACGACTCAAAGTGCCAAATAGCTTCCAAGATAAGGTTCATTCATTAGCGTACGAAATGGGTTCTAGGAAAACTTCATACCCGCTAAATTAACACAAGAGACTCCAGAGTAATAGTGATAGCAGAGGGTTTATCAATCGGTAATCGTGGTAGGGAGTTCAAAATTTGTTGCAACGTTAAAGGTGAGACATAGAAGGAAATTGTCCATATTTGAATGCTCAATCAGCCGATTCCTTGTCAGAATAAAATTGAAGTTAACTATCCCAAGATAGACGGATCACAAGTCAAATCTTCATCATTTAAGAGTGAGAGGGAAAACATTCTTATCCTCGTGGTTACACACCACAAGGCTTCTTATAAGAACAGAGATAGGCGAAACGAAATTGAATAGTGTTGGAAGATTCATAGGTACTTATCAACATATAACAAAACATATACAGTACTTCATCGCCATGGAGATTCTCAGAATGCCCGAATAGGCATCAAAGTGATTAACAAAATGATCAGAGTGCAACGTGGGCCTTTATCACAATGATTAATGAAAGAAATCTGAAGATAAGGATCCAACAGTGTCGGGCAATTAACATGAAATTTCTCAACGCCTTCCAAATTTAATCAGGTTCAAATCTTAGGTGGTGCAAAACATAAGCTTTCAATTTCCAAAGTGATATCAGCAGGATCTAACCAAAGTAAGGCACGAATCAGAGTGATGCGGAAGCAAAGATACTTAAACAAATGTCTTATAGTCTACCCATTCCTCACTGGTCAAACTTGGGTTCCTATGGGAAGATCCTAATGCAATTTTCAAAGGTTATCTTACGAGCGCCTACCGGGAAAGCTTAGTGGTCCTAACTTACACAGGCCAAGGGTAAATGTATTACGAATCGCAGCCTGTCGCTCTGATACCATAATTGTAACACCCCAACCCAGCAAGGGTAGAAGTATCACATTAATGGCTTCATATCAGATCAAACAAAACATACATTCAATAGTAATACAAAGATTCTTAAATGTTACAAAGGAAATACTAAAATAACCAGGTTACCAGGCGAATACAATTTCTAACAATAAGATAACTTCTAATCATCTCTAGGCCCAAAACTATCAAGTCTTCTAAGTCCAAAAGTCTCTTCACTCGTACTCATCTTCCAACTAAAACCTGCCGCACACGAAAAGAAAACGTGCGGCTGAGCTTACAAAGCCCAGTGAACAGATATATAATAAACGGAAACGAAAATAAACGGAAATAATCAGATGTAGCATAATGAAAGAGATATAAATAAGATACAAGAGTAAAGGTTTAGGATAGTTATCCACCACGAGCCCAGAAACTCAAAGTCATAATCTCAAAGTCACATCTCAACATCATAGTCTCACAATCAGAGGGGATACCTCTCAGGCAACCAGATAATATGAGGGGTGGCCTCATGTATCAAATGGGGTGGAGTAGCTAGCTCCCAGAAATGTGAAAGGCGTGTAATGCACACAAGCACCAGTCACCTCAAAGTCATACTCAAAATCATAGTTAAATCCACTAAACATACATGCCTAGGATTGCAATCCATACGCCCCCACTCAAAGTCAATCTCAAACTCATAATCTCAAAGTCATCATGGCCATATCATAATATAAAAGGGGACGGCGTGAGAAATCACTCCCCCACACAGGAGTCATGCCAGTGGTGCATCACAGACACGGCCAGGTTACCTTCCTGGCTAGGAAACAGAAAGGTGGCTCGGGTATCAAACTAAGAGTCATATCTCAAGGTCATCTCAAAGTCATATATCAGAAATGCATCTCAACGCCATATCAAAAGGTTCATACACAAGGAAACATAGAAATGGCCTGGGAAATCTTAACTGAATCATAACTCATACTCATAATCAAGGTTCATCTCAAAAGTTCATTTTAAAAACTTCCATCAAAATCCATTTTAAACAATCCTTTATTTGTGCCTTTAATAAAACGATTCTTTAAAGTAATTTTCACAAAATATTCTTTCAAAACAGTTTTTCATAAAAATTAATCTTCCAAAATAGCCTTCATAAAAGTTAGTAACATTTATATAAAATGGTTTTGCCTCATTTATAAACACCCTTTTAAAATAGTTTTTCCTCAAAACATTTTCAAGATATAATTAGAAAAGGTTTTCATAACATAGCTTCAGATCAGAATTCATATCAAATGGAACTCAACTGGGGAGGTTCAAGCAAAAGGGAAATCATAGCAATCGAATCAGAACTAATGGATTCAGAATACGAGAGAGATCATGAGAAACCTTAAAAGAAAAGGTCAGAATATCTGTACCTTATACCGCGAGTGAAAACGCATCTAGAAATATAAAGATCGAAAACAAACTCCGTCTTCAGCGCATCTACACGAATACATGGTCGTCTTATTATTAATATCTTATTTAAATCAGATTTCTCGTTTTAGTCGGCTTTCTATTTTTAATAGGTTCCTCGATTTAGTAAACTTTCCCGAATTAGTAATTTAATACTTTAAGGTTATTATTGATGATTATATAATATTTAAGGTTTAAAATGACCAACATAATAAGTTAGCGTTAATTACGACAATTAAATAAAGTTTAGGGTCAAAATATAAATTATCAAAGTTAAATATTAAAATGTCAAATAAAATTATTTTAAGGTTTATACTATAATTTTATATCAAAATGATAATTTTAGACCTCGTCGTTTCATAATATATATAAACGTATTCTCATCTTTAATTTAGATCGCGACGACCCAAAATATTATTATCACGAATATACAATCATCGTTTTGAACACATAATCGACACCAACCTGCACACACATTTACACACGAATATACTTATCTAATAAACTCACACAGAAAATAATATTTCACATATTCATGCATATTTATATGAAATGAATATTACGCAGGATTGATTACATGCCAACATAGGTTTACTATTGTTTAATACACAACTCATGCATGCATCCTTTTTAATATCACAAGAATACAAGGAGCTGATTTTGGTTCCTTTTCGTTAAAGCCATGCGACACAAAAACAGTAAGCATGTTTTAATTCTTTTATCCAATTCAATTCGATTTGCTACAAGGTTAAGAGCCATAAACATGTCACATATTCAAATACACACACGTACATATTAAGGTCGATTTACAAAATTTCACAAATCGTTTATTAACGTGACCACAACCATAACAAAACTGTTTTAGACAACCATAATACTAAGCCGATTTATATGTATCATACACTTGTTAATATATGTGTTGTTCATGATTTTATGTGATTGTTATAATTCGATGATGAGGACAGAACGCCAGCGTGATCAAAACATAAACAACTAGGGAAGATAGAACAAGGTTTAAGTGACGTTACCCTCGTAGTCTCGACATACGTACGAAGAGGAACATGATCGAATACCCTCGAACCAGAAAGAAAATACCACGACTAACACCTCTTAGTCGAACACGATCAAGCGAAACCCTTTTCGAACCAGGATGTTCTCAGGACCACAACCACCTTCGAACCACTAATAAGCCACGCTCAAATCCCCACCAGAGGTACCCGATCACCACTTTATGAACCGAAACAAATGAGGGAAAATTTTGATGTCGTTACCTTGGAGTGTTAGGGTTTTTAGTTTGTGACATTTCTTGGAGTGGTATTCGGTTTTTACAAGGAAAAGAAAAGTGACAGAAATTATAGGATGCCGAGAATGGGAAGAACTAAATGGGTGATGGGGTAAATTAGAGAGAAGAGTGGGCCGAAAGTTTAGGATTTATTGTGGGTACTCTTGTGATTTTCTGTTATGAAATAAATGGTGGAAAAATAAATGTGAGATTTGGTTATAATAATTAAAACGTGTGAAGGTTTTCAAAATGAGCAAGTTGCCGAAAATAGGGAGCAAATTAAGGGAGAATGGCCAATCATGAGCGTGGACAAAATACAAGCCTTAATACATTGTAACAATGTATAGAATCGACTAGGGATTAGAAAATGTGACATAGATTTTTAGATGTGTACCATATATCTTAACATAAGTTTTATATTCGTAAAATGTTCGTTGATCAAATATTAACGAAATTAAACGCTTAGGTTATAATCATTATTCGTTCTTCAAAAGTTAAAAAAAATCATAGGGTATTTTGGGTATTTTACATGTTCAAAATTTCTGGGTTTTACAAAGTCACACAACTCTTCCACATCTAGAGCTTCAAGAAGAACAGCCCGCATTAGTGTTAAACCCTGTTGTTTTATCAACTTAGCAAACTCCTCATCTGAGGAAAATTCTCCTCTCAATATATCATCACCCATTGCTAGTGAAAATTTCCTTACACTCTCCACCCCAACACCATCAAATGTTGTTATACAAACACCACCACCAACCATTACTCCAATAGCCTCTACTCCACCACCGGCTCCATCACAGCCTGTTAGATCACCATCACCACCAAACTCACCCAAACTCCAACCATTGGAATTATTTAGGACTCCTCCTACATCACCACATCTTGATGACTTAGAAGAACTTTTACCAAAATTACCCAATCTTCCACCCATGACCTTTGAAGGTCAACAACCCATGCTTTTTCACCCGGTTTACCCGGATATCCATGGCCCTTTATACCATAATGCACAATCATCCCAACCTCAACAACAACTTCTATCACCCACATCCACTCTAGTTGCCATTGACGAGGCAATGTGGACGAATGTGCCTCAAACCCAAGAAGAGATTAGTGAAGAGCTCAACCGTCTCTACACCCTCTCGGGTATGGTTGACCATCGCCTTCATGAAGCAATGGACATTCAAAACATCCTGATGAACTCCCTCCAAACACCACAACAACCATCAAACAACAACAACAACCAACCACCACCACCATCACCACCGCAAAACTTGGAGCCTAATCTTCCTCCCGGGTTCTCAAGTCATGATTGCGCACATTGTGAGAGAACGGCTCACTTGACCCAAAGGACCAACATCTTGGTCCATGAGCTTCAAAATGAGATGAGGTTCATCTTGAACCATGTTCTTGAACGTTTAAACGCAATTTCTCATCCGCCTCAATAAAAGTGTTGTTAGGAACCTTCTAGGATGATGTTGTAGTTGTTTAGGATTTATTTTGTAATGTACCATCATATCATATTTGTGACTTTTGTCACATAATTTTCAATTAATGAATGTGATGTTTTTATGCTTATGAGTGATCAACATATTGCATATTCTCATTATCATTGTGAACTAACATTCCTACATTGCATATATTATATCTTGAATATGATTGCTTTAGGTACAAATAATGATCAGACACTTCCTTTGACTTTTAAAAGTCAAACATAATGAAAGGCTTGTTTGGAAGTACAATTCACAAGCATTCTACTTCTTCATTGAAGTCATTCATAACTAACACTTCATTTGCAGCATATTATACCCTTCAAAAAGTATACGTTGGTACTCGAGTAGTGAGGAGTATACATCAAGGGGGAGCATCTCATAAGCATTTCATATACTAACCATTTGTTTTGTAGATTCATGCATTATTTCCTTGATTACTCCATCTAGGGGGAGTATAAAACAAGGGGGAGCTTTAAAGTTCTCAAAATCGCATTCCGCTACGCTACTCTTTTTGTTTCGACAAAAAGGGGGAGAAAGGAACTAAGTTTGCATCAACTGTGATTCATCACAGTACATACATTTTTTACAAAACTTTTCTTTAATAAACAAACTTAATATATATTTTTAAGAACTCATGCTATATTTATTCTCTTGCTCAAAAATATACCTTATGTTTTGTCATCAACAAAAAGGGGGAGATTGTTAATACAAATAGCGTCTCAAAAACGTTATTTATATTCTTTAATCTTTCATTAGTTTTGTTAATGACAAATATAAGGAATATCTTTTAGCAAATAATAAATACTAGCTTAGTCTCTTAAGTACACACTTTACACTTCACATATTAACTAAGAATTACAAGTTTAGTAACTTGTTTCCTTAAAAGGAAACTTTAATTCATAAACCATTCCATGACATCATTGTATGCATCACATACAATATCTTTGATATATCTTGGTTAGATTTACAAGCAACATAGTTGACATTTGAAGATCTTGGATGATATGGTAAGATACAACTAAGATATGGTAAGAGACAACTATTACATAGCTGTCACATCCCACGGATCCAAGTCGTGTAAAGGACGGATCCCTTTTGAGGGATCCGCCGGATCCGTGAGCTGAAGATCAGCTTGCCTATAAATAGGAAGCTGATCATTTGGCTCTCTCATCACTCATATAGCTTTAACACATATATTCATTCAGTACATATCTTACTAACATCATTCATAGTTGCATTTCACTTTGATCTTTCATTTTGTAGAAAGGAGATCAAGCATTCAAGGATCTACAGAACCGTAATCCTTTAGTTGCATTACTGTGTGATATTGTAGTTTGTTTCACACATCATATCTATCATTTGTAATCAGTGAGTGTGGTTAGTGCTTTAGTCCTTAAAGCACAAGGAGTGTAGGGAGTAGTTGTACCCGTGTAAAGAACTCGACATCTAGCTTAGTGTCGGTAAAGTAAATAGGCGACGTCAGGTTGGTTCTACCTTGTGAAAGAACCCGGTGTTTAGCTTAGTACCGGAAAAGGAAGTAAGCGACGTGTAAAGGTTTTCTCCACCTAGGAAAGGAGTTTGTTTCTTAGTGAAAGATAAACTCTCGAGTAGGAAACTCGGGGAGTGGAGTAGGGCAAGGAAGAAAGTCCTTGTAGCCGAACCACTATAAACAACAGTGTCGTGTGGTTTGATCTTTCCTCTCTTTATCTTTTACTTATATTGTGTGATTATTTATTTGTGGTTGTTTCCTTTGAAACTAACATATAGTAACAAAGCATATAAAACTTTAAATCGGTAAAAACTATTCAACCCCCCTTCTAGTTTTCCACACCCACTTTTATCATAACTCAACTAAAAAAACCTGAGTTAAACCTTAACACACCACACGGTGTGGGAGTTAAACCTTAACTCACAAAAAAAACAACACCTTAACGCACGTTAAAGCTTTAACGTGGAGGGTTTAACGTGGCTTTAACGCAGGGGGCGGTGTGGTTAACGTGGTTTTAACGCACGAAATTGAAAGTTTCACTCACCTCCCAAGTTAACATACCCTCTGCTCTTATTGGGTTTTTGATTTTTTACGTTATTGCGTATAATCATATTGCTAAAATATGGTGTAAAAATAATAATAAACGAGAACAACGTATATTTGGTGGAACATTGTGCCAAAAAGACGCCCCGATAAGAACCCTGACGGGGATCAAAGCGGTTTTGGGGGAGCATCTTGCCTTAGTGGGGTGCCCCGATAAGATCCCCAATGGGATTGGGTAGGGGTGTAAACGAGACGAGACAACTCGTGAGCTATTCGAGATCGACTCCTAAACTACTCGAAATCGACTCGATATAAACGAGTCGAGCTTGAGCTACTCGAGTACACTTTCGAGTCGAGTTTGCATTATCCCGTAAATTTACCCAGTCATTTATTAATATTAAACACGAAGTAATTCATTGTTAAAGTTAATTAACCATTTTTACGAGTTTTTTTTTTTTTTTTTTTTTTTTTTTTTTTTTTTTTTTTTTTTTTTTTTTTTTTTTTTACAAATGCAATTACAAATCATAACTATGTGACACGATTCACATTTCATTGGAACAAGCTCACACGCGTACCACGATAGTTTAACAAACGAAATAATCAAATCCCGACACTTTTCTTTGGACCTTTACAAGCCATAACTAAATTAAACATAATCTATATATTTTTGGGCCTCATTACTTAAACCCGATACACCCTCAATATAATTGGGCTTGGCCCGCTTCTTTAACAAACCAAACCGACTCCCTTGTGGATTGAGCCTCGTCTCCTTACCTAGCGCAAATAAACAAATCCATACTACTATATAGATATACATTTTTTTATTTTTCTTCTTTTCTCTCTTTGTGACATAACCGACACTACAAACACCCCGTACATTTCATTTTTTTTCTTGTGTTACGTTGAGACCGAAACGCACCCTAGTTATTGAAGCTAGCAAACACACTCCCACATATATTGTTGTTGTCTCACACGAAGGAACAAACGCACCCTTGGACTAAATAATCAACACGCCATTTGAAATTCTATCAAGTGTACTTTAATAATCCCATGACACCCACATTTTTATTTTTAAAAAGAAAGCCAAATTTATATCTAGAGATTTCAATTATACACAACAATCATTACTTGTGTAAGACTAGATTTGTCAAATCATATGAAGCCCCACATGTCAATCATAAAAACACACATGTTTTATCATTTAAACATAACGATAGATATAAACAATTATATAGTTCCATTTGTCTCATGATTACACTTCCTTGTCTTGTCAAATCTTCTGAAAGTTCACATCACAACATTTTGTGTACATGACCCCCAAACGCACCTCAATATATTTATGTGACATGAGCACATGTTTTTGGAAAACAAATGAAATCAAAGGAAGGTAATCATGGTAGGGTACATGCATGAAATCATCACATTGGAAAAATAGGTAACGTCAAATCCATCCCATGAATAATCACATCACTACTTTTGTCCTTTACTTATTGTCCTCCAATGATCCTACTGCCACAATACCAACTCCAATTTATCACTTGTCAACACTTACGTCTTACATGTTAAAACTTCTCTTTAAATGCCATGCAAGTCTATAACGAGTTTCTACACAAACCAAAACACAAAGGCACATGGTATATCACTTAACATATAACATCATATATAAACAACCATGTAATTCCAACTTGTCTCATGCCATGTCAAATAATTCATTATATTTACTGTCTTTCCATGTCAAGTCACAAGTTCTATCACATCACATTTCCTTGTTTCCTTCCTTTCATGATCGACTGCCAAATTTAGCATCCATGATTATCATATGTCAACTCTTATGTCTTTACGTGCTAAGCTCCTCTTCAAAGACCCTAAGCCCCTCAAACAAGTTTCCATTCAAACACCCACAAAACTCCCTTTTTCTTCCTCTCCCATTCGCGACAGAAACAAGGGCTGGAAACAAGACATTTAGTTTGGAAAAACTTTTGATTCAATCGTTAGTTAAAGGGTTGGTATTAAAAACTAGAACTTGGAGTTTATTAGTGGGTTTTTGGTTAGTGTTCATGGGTTCTAGGCACTAAACACACTCGACATCAAGTACTTAACAAACTCATGTCATATACTTAATTAGCACTTATATATCATTCATACACGAAATTATATCACCAATATTGCTTGCACTTTAAAAATCGTGTTTTTGGAACTTATTTACACAAGTATCTGATGTTGTGGCATTCTTTGTTTAACTCGCGATTCAAAATTTACTTGTTGGTAAGAATCTTGTTAATACACTCCTATATAATGTTATTAGGGTAGCATGCTCAAGATCTAAGACTCGCGGGAGTGTACATGTTCAAATACCATATTTTTCTGAAAATGGTGATTTGCGTTTTCGCATATTTCACCACCAAAACGTGATTTTTTTTATAGAATATTGGTCACCCCACTTGAAAATAATGATATTAGTTCAATGTAGTTCGAATCTAGGACCATAGGAAGAAATCTCAGTGTTAGGTCTTAAAAACCAAAGGCTGAACTTAGTTGTGAAATGTGGCTGTGTGACCATGTTGAGACCCGATTAAGTGTACCTTAGACATAGTTTGATAGGCAGTGGTAGTTTCGAAAAACGTAGCCAAGATGACCATCTAAACATGCCATTTCGAATCAGGCCAAACCGAGCTTTAACGGAGAAGTTACGACTAGTAGAAATTGGCCAAAAATCGTTTTAAGAAAAACCTATTAGCAACTACTTTAAAAACGCGTCTGACCCAACCTCTTTGAGCCCGTTTTTAGCTACCTTAATACCAATTTAAGAGATATCACAAAACACGAAAGTTGTAGAGAAGCCGGAACACTAAAAGTAGCAAGTTGAACCAGGCCCAGATGATTGATAACGAAGGAGATATGACCCGTTAAAGATCAGTAGAAATACACGACATAAACCCAGAAATGTTCCAAGTGATTTAACCCTTCTGACATAGCAACTTCAAGCCCGATTTAGAGCAGCTAGCACTCCGAATGGTTGATAGCTTAAAGCACGAAACTTGTAGATGAACTGGAAAACTACTAGTAGGAATTTGAATAGAGAAAAGAGGGCAAGTAACGAGTGAGATACAGTCCGGAGAAGTTGAGCAAAAATGCACTTTTCAAAAATTTTAAAACTTTAATATTTTTGGTAAATTTTTGTATAAATCATTTTCTAAACTCGTAAAACTAAACGCAAACATATATTGGTGATAAAAACTTATAAAATGCATATGCATGACATACATAACATGTTTCCAACCTAAAGCGCCTTATTTTACATTAGGTCGCGATTAGGGATTTTTTGCATCGTTTTGTGTGTCAATACTTGTTTACCGAAAATTACCATTCGTTTAACGTGAGTTCATAGCCCCACTTTTACTCATTCAACTATTTTATAAACTCCTTGGGGGAGATACATGCTACTACTTTTTATGATCACAATAGCTTGAAAACTATATGCTTATCCAAATATGTTATTGCCTAAGTACTACCATTGCCACAAGTCCCTCACCATCATGAACCATTAATCACTTGCGAGTGAACGTGAATATTGTGGATAGATCTATCGAGGTTGACGACCCCATTTGTGTTAGCCAGAATGGTAACCAGACGCACTATATTTGTATACCAATAGGTAACTGGCAAGTACCTACGAGAGGGCATTATCACTTATATCATTTTTATGATACACAGTTAACGTTTGAGTTTCATGAGCTTAGGGCAATAATAACTACTTTCATATTGGGTGTATAACAACGTAACCCACTGACTTTTAAACTTAAATCCTTGTGATCAACTGCTTTACTACTAAACTCTATGGATTTACTCAACCTTTGTGTTGAATTTTTAGCATGTTTATCTCAGGTGCTTGATATTTATTGTTGCATAGCTCATTTTTGGAGGCGCTTGGCATTGGCATGGTCATAACTCTGATATATATTTGGGACCACTTTACTTCTTTTATAGGCTTGTATTTCCGCACTATTTTGAATGATGCAAAACAAAAATGCTTTTGATTATGAAATTTCTTTTAAAAGGTCGAGGTAAAACTGTTCTTTGTACTTTGTGTTGTGATACCAATTGAATAGCACCCCAATAGCATTATCTTCCGCTGCAAAACATTTTTGGGAGAGTTCGAGCTCAAAGATTCTCGGCTCGTGAGCCCTTTATCGAGCTTCAATGATATTACACTTATACCATTTTATATACATATAGTTAAGTAAATGTCATACAATCGAGTCGAGTCGAGTCGAGCTTGATATGCTGATTTTTCATCGGGTTTGAGCTTTAAATGTGGAAATAATCGAGCTCGAGTCGAGTTTCTAGCTCGATTTTAAATGACGAGCCGAGCTCAAGCTTGAAATCCAAAGCTCGACCAAGCTTGAGTCGAGTTTCGAGCTCGAGTTTTAGTAATCGAGTCGAGTTCGAGCTTGGCAGTACTCAGCTCGACTCGGCTCATTTACACCCCTAGGATCTGGGCAGATTTTAGGCATGGTTTGCTAATCGGGTTTAAGATGAGGATGACCGCCCCGCCCTAAATCCGCTCCATTGCTATTCCTAAAAAACACTAGATGTACTAGAAAGATATATATATATATATATATATATATATATATATATATATATATATATATATATATATATATATATATATATATATATATATAACATAGCCATAACGACTTTGTTTTACTGCTCGAGGTGGTGATAGCTTTTATATATTTACTTAATTAGTTAGTGCTCTTCCTATTTGTTTTCTCGGCTTTCTTCTGCCGAACCGAACGAAGACAGTTTCTCTCCCCTCTGTACCTATTGCGCTGATATCTTCTCTTTCACTCTCTTTCTTCATTCAGGAAAGGTGAAGATTGAATCGGGAACAGAAAACGAAGGAGGAACAGACTTGTCCTTTGGTCGAGTTTGCTTCACTTCCCGCGACAGCTAAAAAGGGGCATTTAGGACAACTATTTTAATGAGCACAACCCATGTTACAACTTCCGTACCAATTCGGTCGATCCGGAATGGATCGGTTAAACATTCCATTAGGGAGCCTGGTCTTGACTTTTCTGTGTGGTATTCATTCTCGTTCGGCTCTTGGAATCGCTCTTATGAAGAGACAGGCAGATCGGAAACTCTGTTATCTAGATGGCTCCTTCCTAAATAAGTTATCTAAAAGTCAGTCTTTCTTTTTGTTGAAATATGTATATATATATATATATATATATATATATATATATTATGTATATATATATATATATATATATATATATATATATATATATATATATATATATATATATATATATATATATATATATATAATTAGAAAGATATATATATATGTAATTATAAGTAGGGATAATACTTTTAAAAAGCATCATATTTGTCCAAAAATACTCTTCTGGGCATCGAACACAAATTTTTGCTTATATGGGTACTGAGCTTTCAATTTTGGATTTTTTGAGGTACTTTGTGACGTTTTTGCCTCTCAAATTATTAAAAATTCAAAGGCAAAAATGTCACAAAAGTACCTCAAAAAGTCCGAAATTAAAAGTTTAGCACCCATATAAGCAAAAAAAATTTGTTCGATACCCAGAAGAGTATTTTTGAAGAAGTACTATGATTTATAAAAAGTTATTATCCCTTGTAAGTTTTTAAATAGCAATTTTGAGATTTACAGGGATAAATATGCAATTCCCATTCTATATAAAGTTATAAACCCTTCCTCTTGACGAAACACACATTATAAGCCTGTTAACCTAAACAAAGACCCTCACTCGTCAACCATAATCAGGGCTTATACTCGATCATACTAATAATCAGAATTGAAATTCGGTAATATGGAAATCGGAATTGAGGACGCCCTCCTCAACAACAACAATCAGGTCTTCTTTCACCGATCCAATTTTTATTTTTATTTTATATATATATATATTTTATTAATTGGGTTGTTTTTATTTACCATTTAGTATTTAGGGGTACAAAAATTGATGATGATTGTTTTTTACTTGATAAGATTAGTAATACCTTTTAGTGAATGTTAGTTTAACGAAAGGGCTTGTGTCCCAACGGTACCCCTTGTTGCGCGGGCTGCTTAGGACATGTGAGATAGTTTGTTACGGTTCTTTAAAAAAGTGAATCTTAGTTTACAAGATTTATTACATTCTCGCAGAAAGTTGTGAGTGATGAACCTGGATCATCATCTCTATCACTAAGCTCCGAAAACATGAATTCCAATAACTATGTTGATGACACCATTGATGAGGATGACGATGATGACGCCTTTGATTACGATGATGATGATGGTGATTATATGTTTGGCAATGATCAAGACAAGGAAGACGATGACGATGAGGATGATTATTTGAGCATGCAAGCGCAGTTTGATAACGTTGATTTACCTCCTGGCGTAGAAGCATCTTTCTCCTGGTTGGGTAATCCCGTCTCTGCAGAACCCAAATCGGGTAATGACGTTGCTAGTAGCAGTTCCGTACCCGTTCAAAATCCAGTTTGTGAATCTGCAGAAAATAATGATGTTGCTAGTACCAGTTTGTCTGAGGAAGAATCGAAGATCAAGTATAAAGATTTCAAGTTGTTTGACATTGTTGATGATTTTTCTGATCATCACTTTAATGGTGCGGGATTCCAAGGACTAGAGGTATGCCAGTTACGTTTATGCACTTTGTTTCATTGCATTGTATTGTTCTTTTTATTAATTATCTGTTTTATCCGTATGGTGGTAGCCTCCTAGGAGCTGGACAAAGAAAATTCAGGACGAATGGAAAATATTGGAGAAGGGCTTACCCGGTGAGTATGGTTTATTGCTTTCAGTAGTTTTGTTTTTCCATGGTTAAGATATGTCCTCGGAACTCCTGCATAATTCCCTTTTACATGTTTTCTTATTTTGAAGTAGGTGATTTCAAAGCATATCTGTAACAATTTATCAGTTTGGGCTAGCGTAATTCTTTAATAAAGATCAAAAGGATAAAGTAGAAAGAAAAATAAGGAAGAATGGCTTAAAAACTAAAGTTATTCCAAGTGATTTGAAGTGGTCAAAAATATTCATAATTGTTTTTTGTTCAATAACAATGGTCATTTTCTTTTGCTCAGTAAGAAATTGTTTTCTTAATCATATAAACTATATATAAATATCTAATGAGATTCTAAACGAATAGACAAAAAAGTGTTGGCAGGTCAACCCATAAAGCTCTGTTTGTCCTAAACTTTTATAGATCATGGCTAGCAATATGTAAAACTCGTTTCTCATTAAAAAAAATTGTTTTTTTTTTCTTTACTTTGACAGGTACTATATTTGTGAGGGTATATGAAACAAGAATGGATCTTTTGAGGGCTGTGTTGATAGGACCAGGAGGCACGCCCTACCATGATGGTCTGTTTGTCTTTGATGTTCATTTTCCTCCCACCTATCCAGACACACCTCCGGTATATTTGATCAATAGTTCCTTGTTTATGAGGTCTGTTTTAGCTCACTTATCATATTTTTTTCTTTTAATATTTCAGATGGTTTATTACTACTCTGGCGGGCTTCGGTTGAACCCAAACTTGTATGATTGTGGAAAAGTGTGTCTTAGCCTTTTGAACACGTGGACTGGCAAGGGGAATGAGAAGTGGATGCCAAAGAATTCAACGATGCTACAAGTTTTAGTGTCAATACAAGCACTAATATTGAATGCAAGACCATTCTTTAATGAGCCTGGGTATGATGATAGGTATCCTGGAGCTGAAGGAGAGAAAAAGTCCAAGGCCTATAACGAAGAAATGTTCATTTTATCCTTGAAAACAATGATGTATACACTTAGGAGACCTCCAAAGGTATCACCTACTATTCTCTCTGTTTCAGTCATTAAAATGTTCAGTTTTTGTTACATGGAAAACTAGTGCCTAGAGGGTGCTTGGTTCTTTATAAGAAACGGTAACAGAACTGGGGGAAAGGAATGCGATGGAACATTATAGGGTACTGTTAATATGTGTTCTTATTTACGTAAGATAATTATGTAATATAAATAGAAATGAATCAACGATAGAGAGCAAATGAATATGGGATAGCTTGCGAGTGGAACATGGGGAAGAAAAATGAAAAGGGATATATATGAAGTTTCGGTCCCTTTTTTCTCCATTCCCCTCAATTTGGTGGGAAATTCATCATTTTCTATTATGTTTTGTTACCTTTTTAACCCTCAACCAAGCTCACCCTTAACAATTTATCTCAAATCTGAATTAATTATGAAGCACTTCAGTTTCAGTTCGGACTTATTTTACGTCCCCAAAAGGAGTTGCTAGAGTTATCTGATTCTATTCCCAATCCTTGCTAAAACCATTTAATTTGGTCCACATATCGCATATTATGTTTCAAATTAGCCAAAACAATCTCTTCTGAAAAGAACAGTGGATTAATTAACCATTTTTAAAGTGATGTGAACATGACCAATCTATAAATGAAGTGAAACTACGATGATGTTTGTCGTAGTTTGTCCTGATTATTTTGTTCTCGTTAGTATTCCTTTATTTTCTGTGTCACTAGGTAGTAAATCATGTAGTTCTTATGCTGATATGGACCTAAAGCTGTACATTATGTAAGATTTAATTATCTAGTTGCAATAATAAATTTGCTGTGAATTAGTTGTGCGTATATGATTCTTGCGATAGGAGTACCCAACAACATTTAGTTCATTTTATACCGAGAATACCACTGTTTAAAGTTATAATGCTTTGTAATTAACCTACAGCCTCTAACTAATTCCATTTGTTTACAACCTATTCAAACACTTTGTCGTTTGCTTGTTTTCATGAAAACACTTTTATCACTTACGTGTTGCTCCAAGAATAAAGCAGTAAGAAAGTTGTAAAGGGTCAAGTATGCTACTGATGTCTTTTAAAAAGTTCCAGACGTGTGGTTTGGTTTCAGCTATAAATTTTGATTTTATCCATTAGACCTGTTAGCAATAAAATATAATACCAGTGACCCATCTATACATTTGAAGTTATTAGGTCTTTCAAACTGTTTATATGTCTAGGCATAGATGTGAATCTACTACTTCATGTAATGCAATTTTGTTCAGCTATGCAACTTATATGCTCAAGATAACGCTTATGTATAATGCTTTATTTTAAAGCCTTACCATAGGTAGATATTTTACTTTTAATATGCAGATCTATACCTTTTTCTGATGTGTGCTTGATTTACTCTAGATATGGTTAAGAAAAAGCTATTATTACACTATAAATCCTTGAATAAAATGAGTTGTAGGTTGTATGCATTAAACACTTACTTTGGGACTTATGATCCACTTTACCTAATCTACTTGTTCCTCTTTTGGAATAAACTTTTTACAAGTAACTGGGTCAAAATTTCCACCATCTGCGCATGTATTTGACGCTTAAAGCACAGCTGAATGTCTTTCCTTTATCAAATTATTGTTTATGGCAAGAATCCTAATGGATCGCTAAAATGATGTTTATTGCAGCATTTTGAGGAGCTTGTTGGGTGTCATTTCCGTACCCGTGCACATGCTATCCTGTCAGCATGCAGAGCTTATATGGAGGGTGTACCAGTTGGTTCTATTACCGATGAAAAAATCCCTGATGAAAGAAGTGGATCAAAATCCTTCCAGGCAGCAGTGGCTAGAATGTTAAATGGCCTCATTTCAAACTTCAGTAGATCTGGAGCAACTGATTGTGACCAGTTTCGTGTTTGAAGTTGGCAGGTAGCACATAACGACTTTTGTGAAGACTAGGCCTTTGAAATTAGATATTAAACGCTCATTTCTTGTTAACTGTGGTAACTGATATACGTTCAATGGCTTATATAACTCTAGTTATCTAAATGTAGATGACGTAAATATTCTATTGATGGAAGAGTATTTTATGCCTATTACTGGTCACTATATTGTATCTTTAGTTGCAGATTAAGAGATGCTTTGTGCATTCAGTTGTGTATTTGGCCTCCCTACTGCCCACATGTAGAATGTGGAGATATAATCCCGGGAGCCGGTGATTCAATTTACCGATATTGTGAGATTAAAGTTTCACATCTACCATTGATACGTTTATCGAGGGGTTAACAACACGGCCCAAGTAGGCTTCCATCACCGGAATTGAGCAACAATGTTCCCTGCTGCTTTTACAATATTCGCTCTTTGCGTTAGTAAACCTTTAATCAATCAAAACACCCCAAACCCATTATTTATTAATTAAGGGTTAATTACTTGAAAATGTATTGTCACTTTTTGTTATTGTATGTACTGGATTATTATTTTTTTCTTATTGTGTGTACTGAACTTTTAAATTTCGATTATTGTGTGTATTTTGTGACTATTTAACCATGTAAAATGACCATTTTACCCTTTAAAATTTAAAAAAAGTAAGGGTAAAATGGTAATAAAATACACTCAATAATCGAAATTTGAAAGTTCAGTACACACAATAAGGGGAAAAAAAAAGTTTGGTGCACAAAATAACAAAAATTGACAAGTATAATACATTTTCAAGCAATTAACCCATTTATTAAAATACACACCATCATTAGTTGATTCTAGCTAGGGCTGTAATCAAGTCAAGCTTTTGTCAAGCAGCTCGAACTCGAGCTTGATTCGATCGAGTCAAGCTTTTATCAAGCTCAAGCCTAAAAATTAGCTTGAAACATATAACAAGCCAAGCTCAAGCTTTTGATAGCTCGGCTTGAGCTCCTATCAAGCTTTTTCGAGCTTTAATATAAATATATTTCCATTATAAAAATTTATATAACTAAGAATAATTTGAGTATTAACATAATTATAAGTCCGGACTCCAGGTTATTTGATTATGTCCCCTGCATCTTTTGTTTCTTCTTATGGGCCAGGTTCATGGTTTTTTTTTTAATAGAAATGATGGGTCCTTGTATGTTATAAAGTGGCTGGGACTTTTGTCTTTCTTCCTTTTGTTTTGTTTTTTTACTTGTGTCGACTGTTATATTGTTATAATTTATGTAAAATACTCGTGAGTTTGGCTATTAGATACAATGTTTTTATATACGTTCAAGCTTGTTGGGAATTAAATGTTCTGAAGATTAGTATTGGGAATTAAACGTTTACAAGGTTAGTTCTGCTCAAAGAAATATACTAAGTGTCATTCTACTGCTAGTGTATTTCATTCTACTGCTAGTGTTAGAGATTCTGCTGCCGCAAGCATTCTACTGCTAGTGCATCAGATTCTGCTGTTGAAGAGATAAGTGTCGCGTATTCTACTGCTGTATGGATAAGTATACAAAGATATTTTGTGTATAAAAGTCAAAGATATACGGTAGATAATATCTTTGATAGATGTTCAGTCAACAAGTTGTGTACACAGATACAAGTTGTATCTTAAGGACTGACACACTCAAGCAAAGCAAGTAGTTCGACAAGACTTATCATTTATTGTAAAGATCTCCTTAGTTGTATAAAAGGAAGATCTTATTTTAGTTACAAGTGTGTTGAAAATAGACTAACAAAATGCTAAATTTGTAACTAGTCGAATACTAAGAAAACATACATTGAGTTGTTCATAACAAGAAATAGTTTTCTTTGTAATAGAGATTCAAGGTTTTGTAACCCTAGTGATAGTGAAGATCACTCGTATTATTCTCAAATAATATTGAATCGTTGGGTGTTAACATTCATTGTTCAATATCAAATTCAACAACCACCACTGTTCCATTTCAAATAATCAATAACCTTCTAAGTGTGGTTAAGTAGATTCCGCATACTTAATCATATTCACTCAAAGTATCTCATACACTCGTTATAAAGGACTAACATCCTATTTAGTGTATCGAATCCTCTCAATTGGTATCAGAGCAAGGCTGATATCTTTGATTAAGAAGAAGAAGAAATGGACGTAGAATCTATTCAGACAAATGTTGCTGCAAAGTTACCAATGCTCAAACAGAATGAGTTTGAGATATGGAGGCTGAGGATAGAGCAATATTTCCAAGTGCAAGATTATGCACTTTGGGAAATTATTGAAGATGGAAATTCCTTTAAACCTACAACCTCTACATCAACAGTTGAAGGTAAAATTGTGACAACATTGAATACCAAACCAACAACTGCAGAAGATAGAGTCAGAAAGAAGAATGACCTCAAGGCAAGAAGTATGCTGATGATAACCATTCCAAATGATCAACTTTTAAACTTCAGCAAGTTCAAAGATGCAAAGTCTTTGTTTGAGGCCATTATTGCAAGGTATGGTAGGAATGAAGCCACCAAGAAGACCCATAAGACTCTTCTCAAACAGTAGTTTGAAAACTTCTCCTCAACCAACAATGAATCACTAGACCACATGTTTAACAGGCTTCATAATATTGTGAGCCAACTTGCTATTCTTGGGGTTGAAATACCTCAAGAAGATTAAACTCAAAATTTCTGAGAAGCTTACCTGAAGAGTGGGCTATGCATGTTGTTGTCTGGAAGAACAAGCCAGACCTTGACCACATGGAGCTTATGGACTTGTATAGCAACTTTAAGATTGTGGAACATGATTTGAAGAAAACTGGAGGTACTAGTTCTAATACTGGGAATATGGCATTTATGTCATCTCCTAGTACCTCAACTCCAGTTGAAGAGGTGAAGGTTGATGGTGGTGTTGGTGCTGCTAGTTCATCAAGCAGTACCATTGGTATAATGGATGAGCAGACTTGTTGTGCATTTTTAACAAGTCGAAATGATGGGTCCATGCTTACACATGAAGACCTCCAAGAGATCAATGATGATGATCTGGAGAAAATGGACCTAAAATGGCAAATTTCTCTTCTTAGCATGAGGGCTAAGAAGTTCTATCAAAGGACGGGGAAGAAGCTCACAATCAGCAGCAATGATACTGCTGGTTTTGACAAGTCAAAGATAGAATGCTACAAGTGCCACATGATGAGGCACTTCTCAAGAGAATGTAGAAGGCCAAGGCAGCAAGATAGCAAGAACAGAGGTTTTGGAAGCAAATCCAAAACATGGGAAGTTTCTGAGCCAAACTCAAAAGCTATGGTAGCTATTGATGGCTTAGGTTTTGATTGGAGCTTCATGGCAGATGAAGAAGAAGCTTCTTCTCAGATGGCACTTATGGCTTTTTCTGCTACTGAGGTACAATCTCATAAAGCTTGTTCAAATACTTGCACTGCTCTTAAAGAACTACAAACTTTAATCGAACATTATGATGATCAAAAGTGTAAAACCCTAAAATCT
>CP139501.1:30652180-30849799 GCA_021014915.2 Artemisia tridentata subsp. tridentata | reverse complement strand
AACACATGATCATTATGATCAAACATGAACCCTAATTCACAATTTGGGGAAGAACACTTACTTGATGGGATATGTAAATTAAGGCTTCTTGGATACTTAGCAATACTAGAGGATGATTGAAATGACTTGAGATAAATAAGATGGAGCTTCCCTCCCTTCTTTCTCTAATAGCCGATCTTCACCACAAGGGACCAATAATAGAAGAACCTGGACATTTCTAAATTTGTCTAGGCATATGTATATAATAATTAAACTTTGCCCAAATGGCAAATCTTAGCCCTTCTAGTTCTATTCTTTCTAATATGCTCTCATATTTATTATTTAACTAACTAATATCACAAGACTTAATATACAACATTTAACATTTACATAACTAGTACCTTATCGGGATACGGGTGTAACAATTCTCCCCTCCTTAAAATAAGATTTCGTCCTCGAAATCTACGCTTGAAATAAATGAGGATACTCATTCCTCATCTTCTCCTCTAACTCCCATCTAATGCTCGTACCTTTACGATGTCTCCATTGCACTTTCACTAATGGAATTTCTTTGTTTCGAAGTTGTCTCACTTTCCTTCCTAGAATCGCTTCCGGCTCATCCTTTTGTGAAATTAACTCCGGATCAATTTCGATATCGTCTAAAGTGACCACACTAGCCTCATCCGCTAAACATTTCCTCAAGTACGACACATGGAAGGTATTATGAATACCCCTCATTTCTTCGGGCAATTCTAACACATAGGCTACTTCACCAACACGTTTCAAGATTTTAAATGGCCCTATAAACCGTGGACTTAATTTCCCTTTGTTCTTAAACCTAAAAACACCCTTCCACGGAGAAACTTTAAGCATAACCATATCACCTACCTCAAATTCTATTGGCCTTCTTCGATTATCAGCATAACTTTTCCACCTATCTTGAGCCTCCTTAAGTCTTGCTCGAATCATCTCAACCTTTTCCGTCGTTGCCAACACTATATCCGTGCTAGCCAATTCCCTCCTTCCCACTTCTTCCCAACATACGGGCGTCCTACACTTTCTTCCATATAGCATCTCATAGGGTGGCATACCTATACTAGCATGATAACTATTATTGTAGGCGAATTCAACTAAGGGTAAATGGTCGTCCCAATTTCCTCCGAAATCAATCATGCAAGCTCAAAGCATATCTTCTAAAGTTTGAATCGTCCTCTCGCTCTGCCCATCGGTTTGAGGATGAAAAGCCGTGCTCATATGAAGTTTCGTACCTAACTCTTCTTGGAAATCTTGCCAAAAATTTGAAGTGAACCGCCCATCTCTATCAGAAACTATGGAAATAGGTACCCCATGACGCGCAACTATTTCCTTAACATAGACCTTCGCTAACTTATGAACAAGCATATTCTCCCTAATCGGAATAAAATGTGCACTCTTAGTCAAACGATCAACTACTACCCAAATGGTATCATTCTTCTTTTTCGTCTTTGGCAATTTCGTGATAAAATCCATAGTAATCTTCTCCCACTTCCAAACTGGAATGTCTAAGGGTTGGACTTTTCCGTAAGGCTTTTGGTGTTCGGCTTTCACTTTCAAACAAGTTAAACATCTTTCCACATACTTCACGCAATCTCTTTTCATACCCGGCCACCAATAGTTTCTTTTCAAATCAAGGTACATTTTCGTAGCTCCCGGATGAATAGAATACTTTGACTTATGAGCTTCTTCCATGAGTAATTCTTTAATGTTGCTTCGAAAAGGAATGTAAACTCTTCCATACCGTGTCTTAATCCCTCGACTGTCTTCATCGAGATGAGGAATATGAGAAGTGATACGTTCTTTCTCTTGATTCTCTTCTCTCAACGCTTCCTCCTGAGCCAACTTAATTCTATCAAAAAGATCAGATGTGACAATCATCCGTAATGAGTGAATCCGTGTACTCTGACGACTTAGCGCATCCGTTACGACATTCGCCTTGCCGGGATGGTAGCGAATTTCACAATCATAATCCTTCAGTAGGTCTAACCACCTACGTTGCCTCATATTCGGATCTTTCTTATCAAGGAAATATTGAAGACTTCTATGGTTGGTATAAATTATGAACTTCACACCGTATAGATAATGCCTCCAAATCTTCAAGGCAAAGACTACGGCCGCAAATTCAAGATCATGAGTCGGATATTTCTCTTCGTGCTTCTTTAGTTGTCTTGAAGCGTAAGCAATCACTTTACCCCTTTGCATAAGAACACATCCAAGACCGGAATAAGATGCATCACTATAGACCACCATGTCTTTGGTTCCCTCTGGTAACACTAAGATTGGTGCTTCACACAACCTCTTTCGTAAAGTACGGAAGGCTTCTTCTTGCTTCTCGCCCTACACAAAAGGAACATTCTTCTTGGTGAGTTCGGTTAACGAAGATGAAATTTTGGAGAAATCTTGAATAAACCGTCGGTAATAACCCGCGAGTCCTAGAAAGCTTCGAATTTCACCAACGTTCTTCGGCGCTTGCCAATTCATCACGGCCTCGACTTTAGACGGATCAACTTTAATACCATCGGGATTAATAACATGACCAAGGAACTGAACTTCTTGCAACCAAAATTCACATTTCGAAAATTTAGCATACAATCTTTCTTTTCTCAACGTTTCAAGGATTTCTCGAAGATGCACTTCATGCTCTTCCTTACTCTTAGAATAGATAAGGATATCATCAATGAACACTATAACGAATTTATCCAACATCGGTCTACATACACGGTTCATGAGATCCATGAAAACCGCAGGCGCGTTTGTGAGACCAAATGGCATAACCGTAAACTCATAATGTCCATAACGAGTCCTAAAAGCCGTCTTAGGAATGTCTTCTTCTCGAACTTTCAACTGATGGTAGCCCGAACGAAGATCAATCTTTGAAAACCACTTCGCACCTTGAAGTTGATCAAACAAATCGTCAATTCTTGGTAACGGGTATACATTTTTCACCGTGACTTTGTTCAATTCACGGTAATCAATGCACATCCGCATACTACCGTCTTTCTTTTTAACGAACAGAATCGGAGCTCCCCAGGGTGAGCTACTTGGGCGAATAAAACCTTTGTCAAGTAACTCTTGGAGTTGACTCATTAACTCCTTCATTTCGGACGGAGCAAGACGATAAGGGGTTTTGGCAATAGGAGTAGCACCCGGAACAAGATCAATACGGAACTCAACTTGTCTATCGGGAGGAATACCCGGCAAATCTTCTGGGAATACATCACGGAATTCATTTACAATCGGAACATCGTCGATATTTTTCTTTTCAAAACTCGTATCTACTACGTGTGCCATAAAGGCTAGACAACCACGTGATAGATATTTTCTAGCTTTCATCACGGAACAAAGTTTTAACTCGCCTTTTCTTTTATCACCGTAAATCATCATTTCTCGACCACTACGGTTCACAACTCTAACGATCTTTTGTTTGCATAGAATGGCGGCATTGTGATTGCTAAGCCAATCCATGCCAACAATAATATCAAACTCTCCAAGCATTATGGGGATTAATTCGATCCTAAAAACATTCTCATCGATCTCTATTTCTACATCACGATACACATTTGACACTACCACAACTTTACTATCGGCGATTTCAACTTCTATAGGTATTGGAAGCTTATCTAACGGGGTTGACAATTCTTTACTGAAGTTATAAGATACAAAGGACACGCTTGCACCAGAGTCGTACAAAACACGAGCGGGTTTAGAATTAACGAGAATTATACCTGTGACAACATCTGGACTCGACTTCGCCTCTTCGGTACTCATCTGATAAACACGAGCTGTAGGCCTTGGCACTTCAATCTTTTCTCCTTTAATCGGCTTGAACGGCTTCGCTTGCTTAGATTTAGGACATTCACTTACCTTATGTCCCTCTTCATTGCACCCGTAACATATTACCAAAGGCTTGGTGCAATCCTTGCTAATATGACCAGTATCCCCACACTTATAACATCCCTTCATCCCGGATTTACATTCTCCCACATGATTCTTACCGCACCTATTACACTTAGGAGGTAGCTTTCCCGTGTTGTCCTTCCTTGTAAAATCGAACCTGCCTCGCTTACTAAATGTTGATGGATGATCATGCTTCCTTTTTAAGTCCTTCTTCTCTTTGCTTTTCATTCTATCCAAGTCCGCTTCACGAGTACGTGCCCTACTTAAAAGATCCTCCATGTCGGCGCACTTGAACGGTGACACTATCGTACGAATTTCATCCTTGAGCATTCTTTGGAATTTGTCGACTTTAAGCCTTTCATTGTTAAGATACTCCGGGCAATATTGTACCATGTCACAAAACTTTCCCCACAACTCATTCACCGTTTCATCAGTTTGCACTAGGGAATGGAAAGCTTCTCTTATCTTATCGATTTCCTCCGCAGGAGCATACTCTTTCATGAACACTTCTTTAAATTGATCCCACGTGCAAGAATCTCTCCAAGCATTACCTTTCTCATTCGCCTTGCCTTCCCACCATACTTTAGCTCGTTCACGAAGGTAATTAGTAGCAAAGTTCACCTTATCCTCTTCTACACAACGACTCGTACGAAAAGCCCCTTCTATATCGGTAATCCATCGAGAACTCTTTAACGGATCGAGAGTCCCCGTAAATGTGGGTGGAGCACAAGCAGTGAAATCACGATAAGTAGACTTCTCTTTCACTACTCCGGGTCTAGCATTCGGATCATTCAATAACTCTCCACTCTTCTTAAGCTTTTCTATCTCCTCTTAAAACATCTTTTGCACATTCTCGGTGGTTTGTTTAACATAATAGGGCATGGTCTTCTCAATAGCCCTTCCTACCCTATCGGTCACCAAAACATCCAATTCTTTCAACTCATCTTTCGTGAAACTTTTAGGGTTAAAATTTTCCGGTAGAGGTATTGTCTTGACGCTACTAGAATTCCCTTCATCATTTGAATCACTATCATCATCATTATGGCGAGAGGAGGTCGTCCTTAACACCTCCTTATTTCGGATACTCGCCATCTTTTCTACTAACTGAAATTTAGCAATTCACACTATTAAACAAAATCATATACATATTCGATGCATGAATGACATGTCTATCTTACACTAAACACCCTAGAGTTTATCATCCATGTATAGCCTAAATGATTCCAATCTCACATATGTATCATATTTTTATCACTACGGTGGCCAGGCGTAGTCATAAAAATACTTTACATATGTGTTCCCGAAATCACCCAAACAATACACAAATAACAAACACCGATACTAACCGCGTCTACACAAGGCCTAAGTCTAGGAAATCCTAAGGGGAAATCCTAATTCTCTTAGACCGAAGCTCTGATACCAAGTTGTAACGCCCCGTGACCACTATTACCAGAAATATTGACTTTATACGCGGAAACGAATGACTGAAAAAAAAAACGGACTCATAAAATTTCTTCATGAAATGACTATAACATATGTCTTTTAACATTTTAAACACACTTGCAAGAACACCTACACAAAGACCCTTCAAAACCTTTCACACAACTTTTATAAAACAAACAGACAAACCTTCTGAAACCAAGATACGCCGCATCCATTTTTAGGGATACGCCGCATCACTGGCTGAGAGACAATGCGCCGTATCAATATAAAGTGATACGCCGTATTGTTCTAAACTCTGATACGCCGCATCTATTGAATTAGATACGCCGCATCGACCCACTGAGACCGAAATTATAAGAAAATGGCTACGTTGCGCCGCATCCCTACCAGAGATGCGCCGCATCACTGGATACGCCGTATCTCAGAGGAGATGCGCCGTATCTGCCCTGCACCACAGAATTCTGGACAGACCCTACTGTCTCAAAAATGCAATGTCAACAGCCCCGGCTGGAAACCCGACCTCCCGGACTCGAAACTTGACGAAACTTTCCAGAATACTCAAATATGTCCAAACTCTTAATTTCATGCAAAAACTTTACCCGTTTGACCAACCGAAATAGTATTTCCAAAATCGGACGGGTTATGCATAACTACTCAAAATGACCCATTACACTTAAAACCATCTATACTACTTCCGAATCACAATTAACTTAACCATAACCATTAACTTAACATATCAAGAATGTTTCAAGCATACATGACCCGTTAACTTCTCAAAATGGGTAGAAACGTGCTTTTACCAAACACCCTTTAATGCATACCTTTACACTACAAGTTCTAACCTAGGAACCATATGAACACAAGACCATGAACTAACAAAATGACCATATAAAAAGAAGTATACCCACAACACAAAAGACACTTGGGGCTTCCAACTTCAACTTGCTTGGTCCAAAAGAGAATGGTCTTCTACTACATAATCACATTACGCCTTCTCCTTACCTTTGCTCGATCCTTCAACACCTATCAAGAAAAACATCACAACTAAACACGTAAGCGAAACGCTTAGTAAGTACATGGCATAACAAGCTAAACATCATATATAACCATAACTAGTATAACCACTAGTTAAGCTAGCGATATAGGGGCACTTACCTCGCATCGACATAGTCGACCTAAACACGATCAACCCATAGGGTTGAACCTCATCCCATAGTTAGCCCAACGACTAACTAAGCTACCTCTAGAATGGATCCATACTAGCTAACGCACCCTATACCCTATACTTCACCATTATCATGTAAACCAACATGATAAAGCTAACACAATAAACATTATCATACCAAAATATGATAAAGCTAAACAAGACATGTTATAACCAATGTACTTACCTCAATCCTTAGGCTCAAACACACTAACAATGGCTTCCCCACTTCTTACTTGCTTCCTATAACACAATCATCTCAATTTAGAGTCTAATTAACTAGCTAATCATGAATTTATCAACACATGATCATTATGATCAAACATGAACCCTAATTCACAATTTGGGGAAGAACACTTACTTGATGGGATATGTAAATTAAGGCTTCTTGGATACTTAGCAATACTAGAGGATGATTGAAATGACTTGAGATAAATAAGATGGAGCTTCCCTCCCTTCTTTCTCTAATAGCCGATCTTCACCACAAGGGACCAATAATAGAAGAACCTGGACATTTCTAAATTTGTCTAGGCATATGTATATAATAATTAAACTTTGCCCAAATGGCAAATCTTAGCCCTTCTAGTTCTATTCTTTCTAATATGCTCTCATATTTATTATTTAACTAACTAATATCACAAGACTTAATATACAACATTTAACATTTACATAACTAGTACCTTATCGGGATACGGGTGTAACAAGTTACCTGAGATAACATGCTAAAAGTCAACAAAAGTTGAGTGATATTCATAGGTTTAAGTTTAATAGGTTTGAACACAAGTATAAGTGTTTATTGCATCGAATTACAATTAAACAAGTTAAAATCAAGTTATTATTGCATTAAGCTCATGACACGCAACGCTTAACAGGCATCAAATATGATGTAAAATATATAGGCCCTCGAGATGGGTATTTGCCAATAACCCATAAGTTTGTTCAAATAAAGTGCGTCTGGGTGGCTCATCCTAGCAGACCCAAACGGGGATTGTCATTTCCAAATAGATCTATTCACAGTTATTTACGTTCACTCGTAAGTGATTAAGGTTCATGATTGAAGGACTTTTAGCAATAGCTACTTAAGCAATAATAATAACAGTCATAGCATACAAAAAGTTTGTGTTCAGGTTTGTAGCATGTATCTCCCCACAAAAGATTTAAAAGTCTAAGTGTGGGCTATGAACTCACCTTGTAGTACATTAGTGGTAGTAGTATCGTTACTCAAACGATGAAAGGAAACGGCTTCAACACACGACCTAAATAATATATGGCAAGTTTTAGTGGTTTGATAGTCTAAGTTTGGTTTATCGCGAATCATAACGTTTAGGGTTTTATCGATTTGATGATTAATTCGTAACATTTAAAATATGTGGGTTTAAATGTTTAAAGTTCAAAACTAAAGTTATATATATATATATATATATATATATATATATATATATATATATATATATATATAACTCTTGAGTAAGTTTTCGTTTGTCGGGTGTATATAAGATCGATGAGGAAATCGTTGTTGGTAAATCAATTTGGTTGATGTTATGTTACGTTATAGGTTTAACGTTTCGTTAAGCGGTTATGTTTATATATATATATATATATATATATATATATATATATATATATATATATATATATATATATATAATATATATATATATATATATATATATATATATATTTATATAATATATATATGCATATAATTATAGTGAAAATAACGTCGTTAACGTCGATTGACGAGTTTATAAAATAATTATATAAACTTATAATTATTTCTGAAATAACCTTTAAGTTTCACAAAGTTACACTTTTGACCCTTACGGCATAATATTTGCACCGTTAGTCCTCGGTTAAGTTTTGTTACACTTTAAGTTCAAAACATTTAATATTTACATATTATACCCAAAAGTTCTTAAATTTACAGTTTTCATCACAAGATGTTAAAAATGACAATTTTTACCGTAAGTTTCCAATTTGACAATTTTAGTCTTTCGGTTAGCATATTTTTGCAAATCGAGTCCAAAATTTATAAAAAATCAAAGTTTATCATTTTTATTTCATAACTAAGTTTAAAATGGCTTTTGGAACTTATCAAAACTGCTTATTATTATCGAAAGCTTATTTTTCAGCTTATGGGCTTTTAACGAGCTAAGGTTATGGCCCAATATGGGTTTGCGATCCAATGGTTTTGGAGGGGGTTTGGGCTTGACTTTGGGCTCATTGATGGGTTATAAAAATATAAAGAGAGAGCTTATGTGATCAGCTTATATGATAAGCTTGAATATAGCTTATTGGGCTTTTAAGCCCACTCGTATGTTTTACAAACTTTATAAAACTGTGGTAGATGTGATTTACTTTGGGGTTAAATAAGGTTCAAGATAAGTTTACTAGGTCGAATAAAATATACAACCCGTAAGTTTAGTAGCTTGACTATTAGGTCGAGCTTTAAAACTTAGGTATTGTGTGTCGAGTTTGTGAGATACGAGGTCAAAGTTATCGCGACTTGGCCATTATGAAAACTGTTTTAAAGTTCAAAAATTTTCTAAGTGTTTTAATGAATTTCGAAAGTGGCTAATGCGACATGTAACGTGTGATTTTTATGGTTTATACGATTATATCTTATTCGTATGGTTTTTGTTCTTGATACATAGCATGACAAGGATATAATATGTCGAATAAAATATATATGTTGTTAATATAATTTACGAAATATCGAAGCAAAATAAATCGTGACATGCAAATGTAATCTCAACGTAAGAATTTGAAAATAAGTAAATGGCTTACTTCACCTCAAAAGGTGGGGCGTGTTATGATGTCGAGGCTGAGCTAGACCAAGGGAATGGTGTAATTTGATTCTTTAGACTTCGAAGATTTAGGAAAAAGTGAATGTGGCTCTTTGCTTGACTCGAACACTTCTTAACTTGTGCCAAAACTAGGCGTGATAAACATGTTTGAAGACTTAGAGAAGTGTTTGTATGTGATGTGTTGTTGGTATGTATGTCTAGTCGATTTGCATTCATGCATTTATAGGAGATTTAGAATTTTAACATGTGCACATTATTGAATTGAAAGTGAAGAGTAGTTAGTATGAATCGTCCTTGTTGATAGTTCGAACAAAAGGGAAGAAACAAAGTAGAATCATGGAGTTTGTCTTGACTCTATTGGTGTATTCAGTGGTCAACCAAGTTTCAAATTATGATAGACCTAACTTGTGGGAATGGTTTGAGTGTGTAAGTAACACAAATGATGAAAATGGTTTGTGGTTTTTGCTTGGCCGACGTTCACAGCCAACCAACAAGGAGACAAAATGATTTTGAGTTTGATGAGTTGTTCGTTGGGGGCTAAGATGGGTCAAGCAACGTTTTAAATGTGACCAAGTATTACGTGTGACTCGTTTGGGGTGTCATGCGAGATACTACTTAACTAAAATATGGAATTTAAGTTGGGTTCATAATATGTCGAGTGCGTTGAGCTTTGATAGATTTTAAACAAGTAAATGTTCGAGTTAAGATGTGATATTTGTTTTACTCGATTCTCGGCTGGAATGAGAATTGAGTCGTGTAAAAATATTATGTCGTTGTTAAGCTGGATTGCGCGTAATTTAGTCAAAGTGTTCGATCCTTGTAGCTGCCAAAATGAAAATTACCTATATAACATTTTGGGCTTGGTTTGTGATTTGGGCTCGTTTGGTGGGCTAGCGCAAGAAAAGAAAAAAAAATACTAAGGGTCCGTTTGATATGTTTGGTTGTCGAATGGTTGGGCTGAGGCCCAATGATCCTAGCGGCCCGTTTGGTATTTATTGGATACTGAGTCGAGGTCCAATATTATTACTGAGTGTTTGTGAATTTTTTTTGTGAGCTCCGGAATGCATTTGATCACGTTCGTATAATTAACGAAACATATAAACATTTAGTATTTAACGTTAATGTTGTTAGATAATTTCGTGATTTTAGACTATCAAGGTTCGTGTGTAAGCATCGTCTCTAGGAAATCGGTAATCACAAATATCGTTGTGATTTAAATAGTGTAGCATAAATAACAAATGAAATTTTGTTACCAGTAGAAATGTTTATTAAATAACGTAATGATTTATTAATCATTTATTAGCATTTACTATTCATAGGGAAAAATTACGAGAGGTTACATGTTAGCTGACTCTAAGTTGCCTATCACTTTTTGGGCTGAAGCAGTTAATACTGCTTGCTATGTTCAGAATAGGGTTTTGGTTGTCAAGTCTCACAATAAGACATCATATGATCTTTTTAGAGATAGAACTCCTGCAATAGGATTTCTTAGACCTTTTGGATGTCATGTGACAATTCTGAATACCTTAGACCATCTTGGAAAGTTTGATGGTAAAGCAGATGAATGATTCTTAGTTGGATATTCTCTAAATAGCAAAGCTTTTAGAGTCTACAACTCAAGAACTAGAAGAGTAGAGGAAAACCTGCATGTGGAATTTTTAGAGAATAAATCCAATGTAGCAGGTCAAGGTCCTAATTGGCTATTTGATCTTGAGTCACTAACCCATTCTATGAATTATGTGTCTGTTGTTGTTGTTGAAACTAATGAATTTTCAGGTTCAAAAGGAGATGAAACAACAAATGAGGCAGGGTTAGACAAAAAGAAAGATCAAGATTCTGTATGGATGCCAATAAGTACAAGTGTGGCTTCAACTTCAATAAATGATGAACCTTCTTCTGATGAAGCTAAAGAAGGGATTGAAGATGAACACAAGGTTGATGGAACAAAGGAACAAGAGAATGTTTCTACTGATGATAGTACTGCTGAGACAGAGCATTCTACTGCTAGGCTTAATTTTTCTACTGCTGAGCCAAATGTTTCTACTGCTGGCCCATCCCACCTAACTATCATGTTCCTTCTACACCACACACAAGGATTCACAAAGTCCACTCCCTGGACAATGTTATTGGAGATGTACAATCAGGGGTGAAGACAAGGCAACAACTGATGTCTTCAGACCAACAAGGGCTTCTTGATGCTCTTTATGCATCAAAGCAGCATGAGTATTCCAACTCTTGCTTATTTGTATGTTTTCTATCATAAGCAGAACCAAAGAATGTTCTTAAAGCCCTAGATGATTCAAGCTGGGTAGAAGCTATGCAAGAGGAGCTTCTTCAGTTTAAGATTCAGAAGGTATGGGTGCTAGTTGATTTACCCAAGGGTGTAAGGGTAATTGGCACTAAATGGGTTTTCAGAAATAAAAGGGATGAAAGGGGCATAGTGTAACACCCCTAAAATCATAATACCGCGGAAGCATACACATTGGGGTGCTACTGAATGGATAATCACAACACAAGATGTAGGGAACAGATTGAAAATCCGTTTTAAAATATATTACATAGGTCAAGTCATGCAGCGTTACATAAAATCCATTTCAGATGAAAATGAAGCCCATTTAAATAAAATGTCTAATTGTCAGAGTAAACGCATTAAAAACATTTCCATCATTTATTGTGACCGTCGCCATGCTCTGCACTCGGCTAAACGCACCTCAGTTTCCTGAGAAAAACATGCTAAAAGTCAGCTAACGCTGGTGAGTTCATAGGTTTAACGTAAATAGGCACATATGGACCATAAGCAATATCATCAAAACAATTCAGCAGATATCACACTACTCGGTTATGCAAACACTAAGCCTCATCCTACCGATATATGACATTGCCACGGGCCCGACTGGCCTTGACTAAAAAGGGGGTGCCCGCGAGTGTTAATCCCCAGACACTCGGCCTATTATTCGATTGGTATACGTTCGCCTTGGCTATGACGAGCCAACCAAACGGGGGTGTCATCCCCAATAGATCTATTTATATCAAACGGCTTCCGGGAAAGAAATTAACGGTAGATGATAGTGGGCACAAAATGGGATTCAGCAAACTTAGGTTTCTGCATAATAGTGTGTACTTAAATACAAAATTCATTTCTGGTCCATGAAAACAGTTTTGCATGTTTCTCACCCCAACCTTATAAGCAAAAATCGTATAAAATATGGGGCTATAAACTCACCTTCAAATAACAGCAAATCAGCTAATCAATCAAAATAATGCAACCGCGCCGACCAGCACCCTAAATCAGTACGGTAAGTCTTAGCGAAAATATTAGTGTCTCATGTGCCTTTATTTTATTTGAAAAGTTTATGCTTGACCAGTGCTCGTGTATTTCTTGCTTGCTGTATGGTAAAGCTTATGTGAAACAATTTATTGTTAACATCCTTTATGGTGGTGGCTCATGGTGAAAGTGTACGGTGGGAATACGTAACGGAACATCCGTGCTAGTATTCACCGCTTAAAATGCGTAAGTGTTATATATATATATATATAGTAAATTATAATATATAATACATATGCTATATTAATTAAATTAAGTTATATATATATATATATATATATATATATATATATATATACATGTCAAATTAATTACTTTTGTATTTAATTTATTTAAAACTAAAGTTAATTAAATAAGCTTTGGGAAATAAATAAAATAATGAAGTTAGTGGAGTATTATTATATTATAAACATAATTTATCATTTATATTACAATCTTTAGTTCATAAAAATAAAACATTGTTAAGTAATTTTATAAAGTTTACTTAAGTTAGTGTTTTCACGAAAATATTCTAAGTGTTGGATTTTTAGAAACTTTGGGCATGACCCATTTCTTTATACACCGTTTTCATATTCCTCAAGTGTTGCAAATTCTTCTCAAGTATTCCACTAGTTAACTATATGTGCAAATTGTGTTTGTGATATATATTTTTAGTTGCCATGAACATTTTTATCGTTATATTATTCGTTATTGTTATCTTAAGTATTAACAATAGATTTCGACACAAAGTCAATATTTTGTCAAAAATTCAACAAAGTCAATCTCAATATTAATTTGGTGAAAATGTCAATTTTTACCCTTTCGGAGACTAAACGTCTCAAAACAAGTCCAAAAATAGTTTTCGTTATATTTATTGTTTCGTTAACTTTTAATAAACACGGCGAGTCGGAAAATATTCCAAAAATCAATTTCATCATTTTTGTTGCTCATTGGGCTGAAAACTAGTGAAATAGCCCAATAGCCAATGTTAGCCCAAAACTTCTTTTTAGTTGTAACGAATATATCGACGTGTTACTAAAAATCATTTTTCTCGCTCATTGGGTTCGTTTGGTCAAAAAGTCAAAACAACAAAAATCATTATGGACTTCGGCCCAACTGTAATTTTGTGGGTTTTATGGCCCAAAACTCATTTAGCCCATTTTGTTAATATTTAGCACTTATTAGTGATTATTAGTTACCAAACAAACTTTATACTTATCAAATAAGCTCTAATAAATAAGCTACTTAGTCAAATAGTCAACTATGACTAAAATACATATTATTCGACCCATATTTCATGTGTTGGCTTATTTTCACATTTTTACTAGTTATTTTCCATAACTTATAGCTTATTAAACAATCTATTTCAAATAAACACTTGATAATATTTTTCCACCATTTCACCATTTGAGCCAAAATTTTATGTTTTTCAAAACCCCAATAATCTTTTATTTTATATATAGCCGATCCATATACATGGTCACAAAAGTTTATATATTGATTAATTTCGCGTAAAAACCGTATCTAGTGTTTGTATTATCAAACTAACACTATATGTAACAAGATTTACCACACAAGCAAGAAATTTATAAACTAACTCATATGCAAAGAAAAAGTCGAGCACTATATAGAACATACAAGCCTTAGATTTTTCCAAATCAACAAAATATATACTTTTAACACTTTTAAACATCATTAGACATCAAATGAACAAAGGATTAACAAGATTGGAAAATTTTTATGGATTCTTACAATGCTTGTGGATTTAACGTGGCTAGGAGGGACAAGAAACACCCAAAGCTTCACCAAATTTAACCAAACCAAGTTCCAATTAACCCGAAAACCTTTAATATACCCTCTAATGCATTTGATCTTCAAAGAAAATGGATGGATTTAGGAGATGACGATGGATCATGTAGTATGAGTAAGAAAATGATCTAGGAAGTATTTTGTGATAAGAATGCGTAGTATGTTTTGTAGTGTGTCACATTTAAGGTAACATGTATTATAAATATGATTTAATTTGTGTTAGTGGGTAAAGTTTTGTCATTATATGGGGGAGATAGCACTTGGCCAGTTGGGGTATGATATGGGGATGGTAGAATTTATTTTTACCCGCTTTGGTGTATCGTGTGTCGGTTTGAGCTTAAAACGTAGCCGTAAAGTCCCGTTTTGACGTTTTTGGTCACGTTTACGTAAAATAAAGTTTTTATCCGCGTTTTTGTCAAAAATGTAATAAAATATCATTACTGACTCAAAAATATATTTATTTGACTGTTACCATATGTAATGTGCTGTCGGTACGCGCGTGCGGTTGTTTTTCAGAAAAATGTGAGAAATTTCTCAGTAAATTACGAGACTTGTCAGTAACTATCAGAAATGTGATAATTTAGGTTTACTGACAAAAATATACTTTTTCTGCAGTGACAGTAAGCTACAATATGCGGGACAGCTCCCAAAAATGCTCAAAAATACTCAGAAACATGAAAATGCGCATATAAATGCTTAGCTTAAAAATAATTAATACTCATATAATATTAATTAACAACGTGAAAATTACTATTTGTCACACATAGTGATAAGGAATAAGGCTAGATTAGTAGCCCAAGGGTACACACAAGAAGAAGTGATAGACTATGAAGAGGCTTTTGCTCCAGTAGCAAGGATTGAAGCCATTAGGTTATTTTTGGCTTATGCTTCATTTATGGGCTTCACAGTTTATCAAATGGATGTTAAGAGAGCATTTTTATATGGTACTATTGAAGAGGAGGTATATCTCTCACAACCTCCAGGGTTTACTGACCCAGATCATTCAGACAAGGTGTACAAGATAGCAAAGGCTCTTTATGGCCTTCATCAGGCACCAAGAGTATGGTATGAAACACTGGCTTCCTATTTGACAGAAAATGGATTTCAAAGAGGCAAGATAGATCAGACATTATTCATCAAGAAGCACAAGAATGATCTTTTGCTAGTTCAGGTGTATGTGGATGATATCATCTTTGGATCTACAAGGAAGGAGATGTGTTTGGAGTTTGAGAAACTTATGCATAATAAGTTTCAGATGAGTTCCATGGGGGAACTTACATTCTTTTTGGGTCTGCAAGTTAAGCAATCAAGTGAAGGCATATTTATCAGCCAAGATAAATATGTTGCAGAGATTCTTAGAAAATTTCAATTTGCTGATTCAAAAGTGGCAAGCACACCAATGGACTCTGAGAAGCCACTTCTTAAAGATTTAGATGGAGAAAATGTAGATGTACACACATACAGATCTATGATAGGCTCTTTGATGTATCTCATATCATCAAGACCTGATATCATGTTCTCTGTTTGTGCTTGTGCAAGATTTCAAGTAACTCCAAAGGTTTCTCATTTAACAGCTGTCAAGAGGATTTTTAGATATCTCAAGGGTCAACCTAGGTTGGGTCTATGGTATTCTAGAGAATCACCTTTTGACTTGGTAGCATTTTCAGATAGTGATTATGCAGGTGCAAGCTTGGACAGAAAGTCAATAATTGGAGGATGTCAATTCTTTGGGTGTAGACTTATCTCATGGCAGTGTAAGAAGCAAACAATTGTGGCTACTTCAACAACTGAAGCCGAATATGTAGCTGCTGCAAGTTGCTGTGGTCAAGTTCTATGGCTTCAAAACCAACTTCTTGACTATGGGTACAATTTCATGAACACTGTCATACATATTGATAATAGTAGTACAATTTGCATAATTAAAAATCCAGTGCAACACTCTAAAACAAAACACATTGAAATTAGACATCATTTTGTTAGAGACTGCAATGAGAAAAAATTGATTCAACTCCTTATAAATGATTCTGATCACAACTTTGCAGATCTTCTCACAAAAGCTTTTGATGTTGGAAGGTTTCAGTACTTGGTAGCAAGTATTGGGATGCTTAATCCTCAATGATTTTAAACTATGTGTTTTTGTATATAAATTTTTGTTTGTACTGCTAGCATAGTTAATTACTACTGTTACTGAAAAGTTTGTACTGCTAGTACAAATTTTGTTTGTTAAGTTCATACTGTTAGTCATATGATTCTACTGCTATAAGACAAATGTTTTGCATTTTGTTTCTTGGTTTTGGACTAACAATTTCAGGTATAAACATTTGAGCACAAAGGAAGTTTCAAGTGAAATAAATGAGCAGCAGAAGGATAATACAATTTGCTGATATAATAGGTTTATGATGGACTGAGTTTGAGAATTAATTAACAAAGGTTTACACCTAAGTTAATTGATTCTTTAAAACTTCTTTCTTGAAACCTGATTATGATATTTCACATTGACTTGATGGCTCAGTTGGTCAGATAGTAACTGAATCAACTCACTTTCTATCATTTTATACTTTTAAGTATAATGAGCAAGTCTAAGGACATCTGATAGAAAGAACAGCGAACAAATGTGCATCTAACACTTGTGTTAGAAGACACAATTGTCACGAGCTGGAACCTATCAAGAAAGCCCTTTGAATGGGTTTATCTTTACACAGGCAGTTATTTATAACTGAAAACATTGGTTCTCACACAACCAGAGGTTAAGTTAAATCGAATTCTTGATTAAGTGTCTGTTATACACTTAATCCCTTCAAAATGGTTGTAAGCAGTATGATTTTTCAATAATCAAATCATATTCATACTGCTAAGTCAAAAGTTTCTTAAAAAGGATTTTCAAAATGGCTCAAAAAAACCATCAAAAGATGGACAATGAGTCAAAGCCCCATGATTCACCACTCATAGGAGTTAACACACCTAGAAGTGATGAGGGCAGCAAATTAAACTCTTAAGAAATTGATGGCCAACATTTACACTATTGTCTGAAAACATGTTCTAATTGGTAGATCAGATGATGGTGAGAGATCTTCCAAACAGGGGAGGAAATATTTTGGTACATGGTGAGAGATCTTCCAAGCTCAGGGGAGGAAGATTAACTAATAAGGAAAGTCTGTGGTTGTGTATGCTCAAGCTCAGGGGACTGTATGCTCAAGCTCAGGGGAGGTAGTTTAAAATTGATCATCAGGGGAGAAAGATTGGGAAGGGAGTAGTTTCATAACTCCATTTTTTTAGCATCTCAATATAATATAACACCCCTTCGAAAACCACCTGGCTCAGCAGCAGTTGTTGTATCTTCTTCTACAATGAAAAAGACAAGAGCATACAAGATGATGATGTCAGCTTTTTGAGAAGCTAACATGTCTTATTATTCAGCCAATAATAAGAACAAGCATTCAGTTGATGAATGCTGGGAATAAACTTTTTCAGTTGATGGATACGGGGAATAACCTCTTCAAATGAAGAAAGTTCAAATGAAGATTCTGGAGTATTTTATATATTCAGAAGGGATGAAGCATTCAAATGGAGAAAGTTCTATCTAGGAGCTTTCAGTTTCAATTTCAGTTCACTACGTTTGTTCATCACTTGCAAAGGCATGCTGGAAGATGATTTGACTTTTTGGAACAAGCATCCAAGATACACAGCACCATTGCCTCTTATAATTCCTTCATCCAAGTAAATTGCATCATCTTTTATTCAAAGTACTGCTATTGTTCAAGACAAATAAAGATGATGTTATTGCTGAAAGAGATTCACAGAAGGTAGATGAGTTAGACAGAAAGATACTTAATCTTAAAGAACAGAGGAAAAACTCAGATCAAGAGTCTGACTATAAAGTGTTTGAAAGATCCTCACAATCAAAATTTAATTCAGAAGAAATATGTTGATTAGGGAAATCACATGTTTAGGGGAGGATTGTTGAGAATTAAATGTTCTGAAGATTAGTATTGGGAATCAAACTTTTACAAGGTTAGTTCTGCTCAAAGAAATATACTAAGTGTCATTCTACTGCTAGTGTATTTCATTCTACTGCTAGTGTTAGAGATTCTGCTGCCGCAAGCATTCTACTGCTAGTGCATCAGATTCTGCTGTTGAAGAGATAAGTGTCGTGTATTCTACTGCTGTATGGATAAGTATACAAAGATATTTTGTGTATAAAAGTCAAAGATATACGGTAGATAATATCTTTGATAGATGTTCAGTCAACAAGTTGTGTACACAGATACAATTTGTATCTTAAGGACTGACACACTCAAGCAAAACAAGTAGTTCGACAAGACTTATCATTTATTGTAAAGATCTCCTTAGTTGTATAAAAGGAAGATCTTATTTTAGTTACAAGTGTGTTGAAAATAGACTAACAAAGTGCTAAATTTGTAACTAGTCGAATACTAAGAAAACATACATTGAGTTGTTCATAACAAGAAATAGTTTTCTTTGTAATAAAGATTCAAGGTTTTGTAACCCTAGTGATAGTGAAGATCACTCGTATTATTCTCAAATAATATTGAATCATTTGGTGTTAACATTCATTGTTCAATATCAAATTCAACAACCACCACTGTTCCATTTCAAATAATCAATAACCTTCTAAGTGTGGTTAAGTAGATTCCGCATACTTAATCATATTCACTCAAAGTATCTCATATACTCGTTATAAAGGACTAACATCCTATTTAGTGTATCGAATCATCTCAAAGCTTTTCAAGCCGAGCTCAAGCTTTAATCGAATTTTTCAAGCCAATCTCAAGTCTGGATGATTAAAGTTTGTCAAGCTATCAAGCCAATCTCAAGCCTAATTTATAAATTTCAAGCCAAGCTCAAGCCTTGTTAAGCTCGAGCTCGGCTCGACTCGATTACACCCCTAATTCTAGCTGTAAACAATGGAAATTGATTTGCACACTCCCAAATTTTATTAGGACACTCCAAAACATGCATTAAATAGTTGTACTGTAAATATAAACTGCTTTAATTGTTTGTACATTTAGTGTACCAATCAAATTTATGAGTGTGCTAATCACTTCCCCACATAAACAATACTTCTCTATTGCTCATGATGCTCATAGATTATATAATCAGTATCGTTTGCTTTAAATGGTTACCGTGAGCAGGGGTGCAACTGAGTTGAGTCAAGCCGAGTTATGTCAAGCTCGAGCTCGACTACTAAAACTTGAGCTTGAACTTTGTCGAGCTTTAGATTTCAAGCCTCGAGCTCGGAACTTGACTCGAGCTCGATTATTTTCACATTTCACGCTTGATCTCGATGAAGAATCGGTACATCAAACTCGGCTCGACTTGATTTTTGTGAAAATTAAGTAATTACACGTACACAAAAGGGTAAAAGTGTAATTTAGTCGAAACTTGAGGCTCCTAGTACTTGACTCAAAAGTATACTCGAGTAACTCGAGCTCGACTCGTTTAAATCAAGTTGATCTCAAATAGTAACTCGCGAAGTGTCTCTTATCATTTACAATGTGAGTTTTATAAAACGAATGGTCCTCTCACATCACCTTTCTCCGATTCAAGTTCTTGGTTTTTTGTTTTCAGACACTGACAAAAATTAACACGTATGGAGATGTGATAAATGAGCGATTCTAATTTCACCGTTCAGCTTAATACTAAATTCCCATTAGCCAATTGGTCAATTAAACACAACAACTAAACAGGTCATCCAAATGTACGAATTTTCCTAAAAAAGCAAGGATGTTTGCGAAGACATATTCCACCGAGAAGCAATCAGGCACAATGATTTTTTTTATTAAGTAAAGATATACTTCATTCGTCTAATAATAACTATCAACATTGTTATTTTAATATGATTAATAATAAGTGTTCATTTTTTATTTCAACCAATGAGATATTTTAATAGGTGAAGATGATACTTTCTCCGTTTCAAAATAAGTGTCATGTTTGACTTTTTCGAGTTTTTTTTTGTCCAACTTTGACCTTAAATATATTTATTTGTGTTATATAATACTTTATAAAAATTATACCAATGAAAATACATTTGAAGCCCAATCCATTCATATATTTTGCATCAAGTATTATATAACGCAAATAAAAGTATTTACAATCAAAGTTGAACAATAAAGACTCTAAAAAGTCAAGCCTGACATTTATTTTGGGACGGATGTAATATTTGATTAGTGGAAAATATAGTAAGTGAGATTTCTTAAACTTTGTACATTTTAGAAGTGAGACACTTATTATGATATGGGACTATTAAATATCAACGTAAATAAGTAATACAGTATAACACTAAAGTCAAATATTTTGATAGATTTTATTTTACTTTAATTTTAAATATAAACAATTTTCAGGAAATTGTACCGTTGACCAAACAGTAAAATTTTTGTCTTCCTAAAATCTTATGCAAACAGCCCCTCAGGTTTAACTGTCATTGAAAAATGGACTAACGATGTAACATAAATCAGTTTTCAAGGACCAAACATGTAACAAGATTCTTTTGTCTTTTTCTGAATATTTACACAAACAGTCCCTGAGTTACAACTGATGTTGCATATTACGTCCCCAAGAACTAACAATATACCAGTTCTCACTCAAGATGCAAACGTTTAAAGAAACCATCCCTTTAGACTACCTTTCATTACAAAATTCACCCCTATCTGAATTACATGAATTGTGTCGTTACGAAATCCACCCCTAAAGACCAAACATGTAACCAAAATTTACATAATTGGTCCTTGTAGTTTACTTGATCTTGCAAAAATCATCCATAAACTTTTTCTTTTTGTGAAAATAAATATTTACCTAAACAACCATGTAACACAAACCTCACGCCTCCCAGTGAAGCGTGGCTAGAAAATCCTCGTTTTTATTATTTACGGAATCGTTCTAAGGTTTTTGCTAAGTGTTTTAAGTCAAGTTCAAATGACAAGCAAAATGAATTGGAATTCAGAGAAATATTACTTAAGAGTAAAATGCCAAATTGTTCCTGTTGGCAATCAAAGAACGAAACAAGCAAATTCAATTAACAAATCAGATGCTTTATTCAAATTACCAAATCAAATTTGAAGATTCCAAACACAAAATTCCAATTCAAATGTACCAAATTCTAATTCAAACGGTACCAACTTCTAATTCAAACGGTACCAAACACAAATTCAAAAGGTACAAATAATTCTAATGCCAATGATCCCTATTTATAAGCAAAACTAACCGACATAGATTAGTTACCAAATTCCAAACAAACTTATAGGACAAGTCACACAAATTACCATATTTACCAAACAACCCTTAAAGTTTAAGTTTCTAACAATCTCCACCGTGACTTAAACTCCTCCACCTGCTTCAAATCAAATTCAAAGTTCCAAACGCCAGTGATACTAGCCAAATTCAAATCAAACGATCAATTCCTAAAAGCAGTCCAATACAAAATCAATCCAAACAAACGCCGATAACTTCATAACAAACAATCAAATGTTAACCAACAAATTCAAAACGGTTAACCAAACAAACAAATCGGCTCAAACGATTTTAAACAAAGACAATCAAATTCTGGCAACCAACTTCAAAAGCCCGACGAACGAAGATCCAAATTCTTCAAACAAACAAATTCCAACGATCAAACAAATTCCAAACGACCTAATAATAATTAAGTCTTCAAACACCAAATCGACCTTCAAATTCCAAATACCAAAATTCAAATTCTAATGACCCACTTATTTTATAAGTATTACGGTCCAACTTCAAACTTATTATCCAAGTATCAAACAAATTCAAGTTAATAAATAACTTGACGAACAGGCTTTAATAATTGAAACACCCCAAATATGATACGGATAATAATTCTAATGACCCCTTATTACGATAAGAATTACGGTCCAAATTCAAATATTCCAAATAACTTAACCATAAAGTCAATCTTCAAACAAACGATTTTCAAGCAAATAAATTCAAACGGATTTGAAATCCCAAAAGCTAAACTTCAAAATATCCTCACGAAGATTATCCAAATTTAATGATCCAATGCTAACACAAAGATTCAAAAGCCCAAGCCATAAACCTAAGCCAAAAAACTAGAACTTGTGTCAAACGACCCAATAATTAAATAAAAGACCAAAAGACTAATGGCCCAAAAAAAACTAAAGTGTAAACCCAAGTCCAATAGAACTACCCAGAAACCGAATTTCAACACGAATTACCAACACCGATTCTTCTTATTCAGTTGATTCAGAATTCTAATAAAACCAAAATCCAAATCTAATAAACAATTAATTCCAAAAAAACCTTACTATATTCGAAGCAGCAACAATCAATCGTATTCCAAGAAAACTACAAACGAACCCGATTTTTTTTGGGCTAAACGAACCTAGCTCGGATACCACTTGGTGATTCAAAGAACAAAACAAACAAACAAAATCAAACAAACGAAGCGGAAGCTTTATTCAAATTACCAAACCAAATTCGAAGATACCAAGTACAAAATTTCAATTCAAACGGTACCAAATTCTAATTCAAACGGTACCAAACACAAATTCAAAAGGTACAAATAATTCTAATGCCAATGATCCCTATTTATAGGCAAAACTGGGCTTGGATAATTAAAGCTTAATGTATCAGGGTAGTACGCCTGGAACAAGAAGGTTCGTCGTACAATTTCGGCGATTACAAAAAAAAAGGAGTATATCCCTCTCCCTTAGTGTCTTTCCACTTCCGTCGTTCAGGAACAAACACTTCGCCTAATTCTTTTGAATCCCGGCTCGCTTTTATTAGTTACCAACTTCCAAACAAACTTTTAGGACAAGTCACACAAATTACCAAATTTACCAAACAACCTTTAAACTTTAAGTCACTTTTCTAATAGTTCCTGTCACTTATTCATTGCCTTTATCATAACTTCAAAAGTATAAGCAAAGTTGGAGAACCTTCGGTTCACTTTTCGTCCATGCCAAAATGAACCGACCCAAAAATAACCAAATTCACTTTGGCATGGGACTAAAAGTGAAGCAAAAGTTTCCCATATGGTATGCCTTCACTATCGAAGTTACTACGCCACAAAACACCTACAAATTTTGTGACTTACTCATTACTTAATTTTGTGTTACATATGATATGGAAATAAAAATAGAATATATGTGTACGTGGTTATGTTATATACTTATATAGTGAATATTTTTTAATTTAAATGGTTTAGGTAATACAATAGTCATATTTACGCTCGTGTTCCACTTGAGCACTAAAAGTGTTTAGTTTATTCTTACTGACATTTGAATTTTATTCCAATATACGCATTTCAAATGTTTTGAACAAAAAAAAGTTGTAAATTACCTATTTACCGTCCACTACTTTGAACCAAGTAATGGACGGTAAATAGGTAAATTAAAACTTTTTTAGAGGTAAAAAAAAGGTTAAAATGTGCATATTGGAATGGGATTTTAAAGTTCGTACAATAAACAAAACATTTTTTTAGTTCGAGTACTCGGGTGAGATATGAGCGTAAGTTTATAACATTTAGTAAAAACTAAATTGTAATCATGTCACTTGTTGATCTTGCCTATAGGAATTGGCTTTTTCTTAATCAGGACAAATTGAATGTTTATGAACATTGCCACCTTAACAAATATATAATACACAAACTAAAATACATAGGATTAAATAAAAAAAAAAAGTATCACCTATGTCATAATTTATAGGGGTAAATATAGACATGGCCCGGTCCAGTAAAGTGTTGGGCTTTTTTTGCCCCAAAAAAGTCGCTTTCCCAAAATAGCCCAACACTTTAAGCGACTGAATCTGGGAGTGACATGTAGCGGAAAAAAGTCGCTTAATTCAAAAAAAGTCTCTTAAGCGACTTTTTTTTTCATTCTACTGCTGGGCTTAATTGAAAGTCGCTTAATTTACAAAAAGTCGCTTAAGCGATTTTTTTCCGCCACATGTCACACCCAGATTTAGTCGCTCAAAGTGTTGGGCTATTTTGGGAAAACGACTTTTTTGGAGCAAAAAAAGCCCAACACTTTACTAGACCGGACTATTTGTAGAATTACCCCTAATTTATATGATGTAATAGATACAAAAGAATTGATCATAGCAATATATAAAATTGAAAAGAGCATAATATCTAATTAGAAGGTGGAACTTAAGTGAAATATTATAATTATGAGGCATGATCAAGAATTAGGGTCACTTTTTGATTAAAAATTGGTTTAGAATGTCTAAAAGCGTAGGGTGTCATAGCATGGCAATGAAAACATGAAAATCATCAAGACGCATTGCTTCGTCATAAGATTTTATTTTTTTTACCAAGGCCCACTTTTTGGTGCCACGTCAGCTTTTGTGACGTAACATCACCCATTTGCTCACACCACCGAAACACGTTTCTTTATAACATGCCATAACACTACTATTTGAGCCTCACCTTTTTATTTATTTTAAACTTTTTAAAACAAACTAATAATTTTTCATTTACTCTATTAAAGTAAAATACAAATTTAATCTTTCATTATCTAAAATAAAATACAAATTTAATCATTTGATATTTGTTATGAAAGAAGGAATAAACCTGTTAAATTATATTGTTAGGACTATACTTAACAATATCTATTAACAAAATTTTGGAAAAAAAGAAAAGAAGAAAGGAAAAAAGAAGTGCTGTCATCAACCTTACGACACACACGCTGCACACACATCAATAACACACGCTTCACACACATACACAAATCAGACACATGAAACACAAACATAACACAAATCAACTTTAACCCACAAATTTTAAGCAAAAACAGAAAAATAAAAAACCAAATTTTGTGTTATAACACTCGGCAAGAAATTGGCGTATGTCATGGCACCGCCCTCTTGGCGCGGCTGCTGGTGTCATGACGCTACTATGGTGCTACGGTGTGCACCACAGTGGCTTGGCGCCCTCTTAACAGCATGACACCCAATGCTCTAAGACATATTTATCCGGCTTACTTCTTTCGTATGACATTGAATGATAAATTTTATTACTTTAGCTTATCACAAAATAATTATTCACTTTCAGATTTATTTAAGAAAATCTAAAAGGTAGATGCAACATCTTATTGGTTGAGAGTAATTTTCATAACCCATGACGAACACTTTATTATGACCATAGAAAGTATTTAAACTGATATCCTAATAGGTATTTATTTTTTTTTTCTTTATTAATGGCTTGAATTAGGGGTGAGCATCGGGTCAAACCCGGACCGTAACAAAAAAACCCGGACCAGACCGAGACCGAACTGGGCTACAACCTCACCTATGTTGGTGTCATTTTGAACTCTAGCTAGGCCGTAATTCCCCAAATGGAATCTATCTCAAGAATTTTGTAGGCTAGTTCTCCCACTTCCATCATGGATGACAAGCGCGTTGTGGGTGGGGTTGTGAAGCTGTTATCTCGTGGTACTGGACATACCGGCGATAACAGAATGGTGACTTTCTTGGAACGACAACATGTTTGGACTACCCAATTTCATCGTTGATGGTCGTGATATAGCTTGGTAGGCATTTTGAGACAGAGTTGCACAAACTTTATCCATATTTATGATATCCACTGTGCTGATGCTGATGGGGCCAAACACATCAGTCACTGGTGGCAGTTGCTTTTGGTTTTGTTCGCCCATCGTTGATTGTGAAATAAAATTTTTGATGTGGTGAAAAAAGGAGATTGAAGTTTTATGGCAACGGAAAAATGGAAACCAATGGCTTGTTTATGTCATGGTCCCACGGATGGCGCCGTATTTACTTATGGTTCGTAAAATAAGGATCAATATAATTTAATGATATGAGATGAGATTAATTTGTTAATACAAATATCGTCTAAAAAAAGGTTATTTATTTTTTACGATGCGCGTGATGTGTCGTTGCGGTTTAGCAGTTTTAATGCCTACTCAAGTTTTAAATTTATATTTAGCCGACTTATCAATAACACACACACTTAACGAGCAGTGTACCCGGTCAGTATGAATATAATGGTAAGTAGAGTGTCGATCACTAAGAGTGGAACGTATTATCTAGTTATTCTAATCAGTATTTTAATATCCTAACGCAAGGGGGTTTCAGCCTGAGAGACTGGCACGATTTGTTTGCAATTAAATAATAAAATAAACCAATAGGCACGAATCAGCAAGTAGCACACACGTACACAGATAAATACTCGAGACAATAAGAGGGCTGTCATTATGATTAAGTAGATTGTCACTTGTTTTATTGATAGCTTTATATGAAGTGTATGTAGTTAACTCTTTCTCGTTGGTCCTAATCTTATCGGCGAGTAAACCCTTAATGATTACTTATGTCTAAAAGTTATTCCTAAGTGATCAATTTAGTAATAACCGTGGGAGCCACATTATGTCCCGCAGTCAAATGCCCGCAAGCCACTAATAAACACAGAGGTTATCAATGCACTAATAAGTAGTAACCAAAGACATCAACATATAAACTTTAATTGATGGGAAAGCAAGTATTAAAGGGAGTGCAATCTTTCGTTGTCACATTACACAAGCCACCAATCCTGATGAATTAAAGTTTGCTAACACAATAAAACAAAACTACTTAATGAATTAAACACATGCAGCACCTTCTTACAGCTCTTGTATCTTTGATTTGGGTGTGTCTTGTGCTGCCTCCTTGACTGAATTCGTCCTAGGGTTCTGCTGTTCGGTCTTCGAAACTTTTATAATTGCCCCGAAATTCGTCTGGTCTTGGGGTATTTATAGTTTCTGTCTGAGGGAAGATGCGGCGCATCTAAGGAGTAGATGCGGCGCATGTACTTAACTTCGCGTGGGGTCCAAGATTATAATATTCAGGAATATTCGTACACCGCCAGAAGATGCGGCGTAACTCCATGATTAGATGCGGCGCATGTCCTCTTGTATCTTAGATCGTATCTGGTGATATCTTGATAGAGATGCGGCGCATGTCGAGAGTGAGATGCGGCGCATCTGGAGCAGATTAGTCTTGATCTTCTTCATTTCAGTAGACTCTTAACTTTATGCATGTTTTGCTCCATTATTAGTCCAAAATCGCTAAGTTTCACCAAATGCTTGTTTTTACCTGAGAATTACAAAAGTAAACGATTAAGTATCAATCCTCATACATAATATAGTAAAACAAGTCAAATTAATAGGATAAATGATAGTAATAAAATGTACTTATTTGAGTTCATCAAATATCCCCCCACTTGAACTTTACTTGTCCCCAAGTAAACCTTAGAATTTCTTTTATGAAAATGTATCCTAAAAGATGTTAGGATTTATTTTTATATTTAAGCATGTATTCGTTTATTTCATAATCACACAACTAAACACTTAACGAATTAGAAGTATAATAAAATAATTTGATAAAAGCAAATCTAATCGTTTAACTGTCCAGTCGTGACGAATATTCTATCATAAGCTTGGCAAGTATACACATCTCCACCACTAAAGCTAAGGAATAACAAGTCTAAAGCGGTAAAAAGGGTTTTTAGGCTTAAGGGTTAATTATTCTTTTTCACTATCGATCTCAAATTCCAGAAAAGGCGACAAAATCACAAATACATGATCGAATCCACGAACACGATACTTGCAATTGCTCAAGTCCTTAACTCGAATAGGCTAAAGATAGGTCCAAACTTCACCAATAATAATATATCAAAAAGGGCGACAAAATCATAAATACATACCCGAATCCACGACTACGATACTTAAGATTGCTCAAATCCCTAATCTCAATAAATCAAAGGTTTGGTTGGATAAAGAATAATAAAGGGTATGGATAACATTTGGGATATAAATTGGTGTAAAATGAAAAATGAACAAAACAAATAAATTAAAATCCTAAGTGTGGTTAATCACTATCCCAACCATCCCATGAATAAGACTCATATCATCGAATAACTCACGCTTTAACACTTGAAACACACGCTTTAGGTAGACACGAATTATACTCAACAAAATCTTAATCAAAGAATAAACCTTAATTGGCGTTCCCATAACTGCCAATTCCCATTCAATCCATAGATATAGTAAAACAAATAGTGGTGATATCGACCACTTACATAACTTTACATAAGTTGGTTAAAACTAACTTCCAACTTTTTTTTTTCTTTTTCTTTTCTTATTTTTTTGATTTTTTTTTTTTTTTTTTTTTTTTTTTTTTTTTTTTATATTAAACATAGATGTGTAAAATTTCACCACATCACTATAATGATAATTCTGGATAATTTTTCCATACTTTTCATACTTCAGAAATAACGGTAATAGTGAAAGTAGTAAACACACGAAAAATAAACTCAAAGATATACAATATTTACTTTCACTCCAATTGCATTGTGCAATTTCCCGACCTAACCAAGGATAATGAATTACGCACGCGAACACAGGTAATGTAAGGAAACACACTTTGCCTATAGCAATTAACCAACCATGGATTCTAATCTACAGGGTAGGCTAAGGTGTAAGGGTGTAACGAAACATTTTAAACATAGGTGTAAGAAACGAAAGGAATGGCTCTGAGTGTTTTTCTAGGGGTATCTTACTCTAAAAATGAGAGTAACAAAAGGGTTTATACGGGGGTTAACTAACCAGTGTAGTTAGCTAATAACACATAACATATAAAGGCTATTTGGGTGTAATCCTAGAATTTTACCAATTTAGACAAGTCATTCCAATTATATAAATAATACTCATTATGGTGGTCTCGAATAGTATACAAGCCAAGTTCTAAAGTTTACAAGTCACCGGCACACTCATAGATTTGTGAATTTTGAAAAATCACAATTTTTGAAAATAACGTCATGTGTGCAGTTATGCAACTTAGATCTTAAACAAAAACATGCTAAAAAAAATTTTTAAGTTTGATATATTAAGCACATTTTAAGCATAATTTTTGAAAAAGTTTAGGACAAGTAATTGTTAAGTGTTCTAATTCTCCAATCCCCCCACTTAAGTTAAACAACGTCCTCGTTGTTTGTATAAAAGGTTAAAAACTGGAAAATAAAAGAATTAGAACAGAAAAACTCCCCTGAGATTTGCTCGGTATGATCCTCCATTAGTATAAGAGCAAAAATCATCTTTCTTGTGGATTAGAACGTTAAAGCTTCATACTTGATGTATCCACAGGAAATCCAGGAAACTATAATACCACCAACACTTTAAAACACACCTAAGATAAGAAAGGTTCAACTTGCATAATACATTAGTAGTTAGATAAGAATAAAACTTAAAAATTAAAACTGAAAATCATCAGGTCAGTCGATGCGCTGTATCTTATGGAAGAAGATACGCCGTATCGAGCCTGGAATTAATACGGATCAGAATAAAGATGCGCCGCATCCTTAACCAGGGATGCGCCGCATTAAAATAAACTGATAAATAGTTTTAAAGTCGAAAATAAAAATAAAAATGCAGAAAAATAAAAATAAGATATGACCATTGCAGGAGATGCGTCGCATCTCAGAATGGAGATGCTCCGTATCCTCATGCGGGCCTGACTGACTCGACACAGAAAACAGAATAATTAAAAGATAAATCCGGGTTGTCTCCCGGTCAGCACTTGTCTTTATTCCAGAGTCTTCAAGTTAGACTCACGTTCAGCTCTTTAATATCGATCATTGAAGGAGTCGGAAACATCGCGCTCCTTCATCGCCAATTCAGTAATATTGAACACTCCTTGCTCGTCCTTAATTTCCACGTCGTTCTTCTTTAATATCTGCATAAACAAAGTCCTGTCCCTTTCGGGCAGAGATGACAAAATGATAGACGGGAAATTCTTATTATCATATAGGCACAAATAAGCAAGGTGGGGTGGTAGTTCAATAAACATATCATTATTCAAATTCGTTTTCTCAACTATTCTCCTACGTTTATTAATTACTACACAATCATACCACTCATCATCAGAATCATTAACAACATTGCGTCTAAGTTCGGTAGGTACATTAAGGTCAATGAATTCCTCAAAGTTCTCATGATTAGGATTAGTTGAGTTGTTTTGAATCAATGTTTCTCCCATAAGTCTAGCTTCAAGATCGAGGTCCATACGCTCTCTTAATCCTAGCACATAAACACCTCTAATTATGCTTTTAACCGGATCTTGGCACTTATAGACTAATTTATTATTCCCTACCCTTAATGAGATTTTTCTCTTAAACACATCAATCTTAGCATGGGCAGTAGACAAGAAAGGTCTTCCGAGGATTAAAGGAATCTTAACATCCTCGGGCATGTCTAGTATAACAAAGTCAACGGGAAAAATAAACTGCTCAATCTTAACTAGCACATTATTAGCAATCCCTTCAGGTCGTTTTACCGTTTTATCAGCCAATTCAATAAGTAATTTAGTTGGTGCTAATTTTCATAGTCCTAGGGTAGCGAATGTCTTAAGAGGCATAACACTAACACTAGCTCCTAAGTCAGCTAACACATTATTGAAAGATATATTATTAATAGAACAAGGTAGAGTAAAACTTCCTGGGTCTCTTTCTTTATGAGGCAAGGCATTTGAGTCGGTTGCAGGGCTCTCTTCTTTCATTGTTGCCTTGATCTCCTCTTCAATCTTTGTTTTTTCTTTTAGTAGTCTCCTTAAGCTGATTGAAGAATTAAAGAAGAATTCGGGTCTTGCACCATCATTACCATTCATCGATCTTCTAGGTATATTAGGAGTGACTTCTTCAGTGGTGCTTATGGCCTTGAAATGATCTCTTGGGTTGGTTTCAGTTGAGCTCGGTAAACTTCCATATCCCCTTTCTTGAAGAACTTTGCTCATTTGACCAATTTGTTGTTCCAATGCTTTGATCGAAGCTCCTTGATTTCTTGTAGTAGTGTCCGTTGAAGCTCGAATTTCTTTGATCATAGCAGTATTCTCTTCATGTCTTTTAGCAGCATCGGCCATAATTTGCTTTAAAGTATCGTCTAAAGTCTGTCTCCTCTCTTGATAAGCGGGATTGAAGTTGTTCTTTTGATAGAATCCCGGACTAGCTTCCCTAAATCTTCCTGAAGGTCGGAATGGTTGTCCAAATTGGGTGTAATATGCTTCTTCAAATGTCTCACTTTCATTCTTGTTCGGGCAATCTTTAGTGTAGTGAGGTCCTTCGCACTTTTCACATCCAACTTGGGCAGCATACGCTCTTTCATCACGCTTCTTCATCTCTCTACTAATTTTATCCAATTGAGCTTGAATAGCAGCAATCTCGTCAAAATTAGTGCTGCTCTTAGATCTAGTAGAGGTCCCATCGTGCCATTTCTGAGAATGATCAGCAGCTTCTTGGATCGCTTTCCTAGCATTAGTTGCACTCATCTGAGGTACGGCTCCCTTAGCATCCAAAATCTGTCTTGTAGGCACGTCCAGTCCTTGATAAAACAATATTATCTCCTGCATAGGGGTTAGATAGTGTTGAGGACATTTTATCAATAAATCTTTAAATCGTTCCCAAGCTTGATAAAGGGTTTCATCAGGCTCTTGCTTGAAACTATTGATAGCCTCCATCTTTTTAGCAGTCTTAGCAGGTGGACAATATCTCTTCAGGAATTTGCTCTTCAAATCTCCCCATGTAGTGATTGAACTAGCAGGTTCATTCCTTAGCCACTTGTTAGCAGCTCCTTTTAGCGAGATTGGAAAGATTCTTAGCATGATCTGATCGTCAGTGACTCCTTCTGAGGTAAACAAATCTTTAATCTCCAGGACCTTTTCAACATGCTCATTAGCATCCTCATGTTCCGTCCCACTGAAAGCATTCTCTCTAAGCTCTTTGAGAAACTGACCCTTCAACTCAAATTTTGACTTATCATCAAACTTAGGTCTAGCAACTCCTGAAGTGTAATCAGCACGGGTACTGTTCATGTATTCCTCCATAGTAGTGTTTTCGCCCATTGTTTCTGTTTCAACTTCCTCTTTATCTTCAGAAAAGTAATCAAGCTCGAGTGAACTTGAAAGATCAAAGCTTCTTGTGTTGAAAAGCCTTTTAAGCGAATGTAGGGCTCGTTCAGGATCTTCGAAAGGTTGAATCAAGTTCTTAGTCGAACTCCTGGTCATGCACTTCCTGAAATCAATCACAAAAGCATCAGTAGGGTATGCCCAAGAAAGTAGTATATCAGAAAATTAACAACGAAAACGGAATACGAAAAATTAAAGTTACTGATATCTGCAGACGATGCGCCGTATCCAAAGAGTTGGATACGCCGTATCTTAATACGTTAAAATTTAATCAGACTTTATCCAGAAAATAGATACGCCGCTTTAGAATTTAAGAATGCGCCGTATCGAATTAATTAATCAAAAATCAGCTTATCTAATTAAAATTAAATGTGTCGTATTAACGAAAGTTAATGCGCCGTATTTTCGTTACGTTTAAAAATAAATATCGATTTTTGATTCAGAAAGATGCGCCGTATCGACAGAAATCGATACGCCGTATCTGTTTAATAATTCGCAAACTGTTTTTAATTAAAATAATAGATACGCCGTATCTGCTAAAGCAGATGCGTCGTATGGCGTTAACGTTTTTAAAAAATTTTTTTATTAAAAAAAAAGATACGCCGTATCTGCAAAAGCAGATGCGTCGTATTACTTTATCGCTTAGAAAAATTTTCTTATTAAAAACAGATACGCTGTATCTTGGGGAAAAGATGCGTCGTATCGAATTAATTAAATGCGTTGTATTTTTAAAAATTAAACGCAATACGCCGTATCTGAGAGATCAGATGCGCCGTATCGTTTGATTTAGCACAGTACAACGATAGCAGAACAGAAAAATACGAAAAATAAAAACAAAAATTAACACACAAACAAAAATAAACAAAAACAAAAATAAAAGCAAACAAATAACACACAATTACAACAAATATGCAAAATAATACAATGATGCAATTAATCTAATAAAAAGAAAAACCTAATTAAAATACTAATCAAATTAACAGATAATAACAATTCACTCCCAGGCAGCGGCGCCAAAAACTTGATGCGCGTGATGTGTCGTTGCGGTTTAGCAGTTTTAATGCCTACTCAAGTTTTAAATTTATATTTAGCCGACTTATCAATAACACACACACACTTAACGAGCAGTGTACCCGGTCAGTATGAATATAATGGTAAGTAGAGTGTCGATCACTAAGAGTGGAACGTATTATCTAGTTATTCTAATCAGTATTTTAATATCCTAACGCAAGGGGGTTTCAGCCTGAGAGACTGGCACGATTTGTTTGCAATTAAATAATAAAATAAACCAATAGGCACGAATCAGCAAGTAGCACACACGTACACAGATAAATACTCGAGACAATAAGAGGGCTGTCCTTATGATTAAGTAGATTGTCACTTGTTTTATTGATAGCTTTATATGAAGTGTATGTAGTTAACTCTTTCTCGTTGGTCCTAATCTTATCGGCGAGTAAACCCTTAATGATTACTTATGTCTAAAAGTTATTCCTAAGTGATCAATTTAGTAATAACCGTGGGAGCCACATTATGTCCCGCAGTCAAATGCCCGCAAGCCACTAATAAACACAGAGGTTATCAATGCACTAATAAGTAGTAACCAAAGACATCAACATATAAACTTTAATTGATGGGAAAGCAAGTATTAAAGGGAGTGCAATCTTTCGTTGTCACATTACACAAGCCACCAATCCTGATGAATTAAAGTTTGCTAACACAATAAAACAAAACTACTTAATGAATTAAACACATGCAGCACCTTCTTACAGCTCTTGTATCTTTGATTTGGGTGTGTCTTGTGCTGCCTCCTTGACTGAATTCGTCCTAGGGTTCTTCTGTTCGGTCTTCGAAACTTATATAATTCCCCCGAAATTCGTCTGGTCTTGGGGTATTTATAGTTTCTGTCTGAGGGAAGATGCGGCGCATGTACTTAACTTCGCGTGGGGTCCAAGATTATAATATTCAGGAATATTCGTACACCGCCAGAAGATGCGGCGTAACTCCATGATTAGATGCGGCGCATGTCCTCTTGTATCTTGGATCGTATCTGGTGATATCTTGATAGAGATGCGGCGCATGTCATGAGTGAGATGCGGCGCATCTGGAGCAGATTAGTCTTGATCTTCTTCATTTCAGTAGACTCTTCACTTTATGCATGTTTTGCTCCATTATTAGTCCAAAATCGCTAAGTTTCACCAAATGCTTGTTTTTACCTGAGAATTACAAAAGTAAACGATTAAGTATCAATCCTCATACATAATATAGTAAAACAAGTCAAATTAATAGGATAAATGATAGTAATAAAATGTACTTATTTGAGTTCATCATTTATATTTTACGATCTTTGCTATATTTTGTTAACGACAATTATAAACTTTATTTTAGCAAAACATAAATATAGTTAAGTCTTTTACATATATTATCACAAGTCTTTCTTAAACACAAACTAAACATTACTTAGCTAGCTAGTATATACATTTTACAAGTAAACTTTCATAAACACGTTAATCTAAAATGAAATTGTATTTTTACATCATTCCATGGATCATCTTACTCTAATCTAAGATTGCATAGAATCCTTGGAAGATATGGTGAATATTTTGTTTAGATTATCACCCTAGAATCCTTGAAAGATATGGTGTATATTTTGGTTAGATTTGATAAAAAATTGTGAAGATTTTCTGTCAGGTCCCCGCGGAACCAAAAGGATACACGGACGGAACCATTGATTTGGTTCCGTCTGATCCATGGTTTGCTGGCCTTGGTTCCTATAAATAGCAAGCCACACCATGTTGTTTATTCATCACTTACATACATAAAACAACATACATTCTCTCATTCATCATTCTCTATATCTAACTCATTGTTATTTCATTTTAGTGAGCTTCTTTGTAGCAAGAAGATCAAAGCATTACAAGCTTCAACAAAATGTTGCAAGACTTGTTTGTTTATCATTGTGTGAATTGTATTTATTCATACATCATTATTTGTACCAAACCATCATAAACCTCTGATAGTGATCGATTAGTATTTTAGTCCTCAAAATACATAGTGTGACGGGAGTGGTTGTACCCTAGTAAAAGAACTCGACATCTAGCTTTGTGTCAGAAATATTATGTAAGCGACGTGTAAAGGTTTTCTCTGCTGGATAAAGGAGCTTGTTGACTAGTGAAGAAAACTCTCGAGTTGGATACTCGGGGAGTGGAGTAGGGCAAGGAAAAAGAGTCCTTGTAGACCGAACCACTATAAACACTCGTGTTGTGGTTTGATCGTTTCTATCTTTCTTGCACTTTTCTTATTGTCATTTTGTTTGCATACATTAAGTCATTTCACACAAATATAACTAAGAAAAAGAAATTAAAAACGGTAAAACTATTCAACCCCCCTTATAGTCATCCACAATTGGCATCAAGAGCGACGTTTTGAAACATATGTAAAATCAAAAGATATAGATTTATGGTATATAATTATAGAAGGTGATCATAAAGCTATTATAAAAGATATCGCAAGTGGTCGGGATGAGGATACTTCACTTACTCGTCATAGTGATGAGCAAAAGAAGTTAATTGCAAAAAATAATGAAGCAAAAATGATGCTTTACAACGCTCTAACTAAAAAGGAATTTGAAAGAGTCTTTATGTACAAAACCGCTAAAGAAATTTGGCAATCTTTAATAATCACTCATCAAGGAAATTCACAAGTCAAGAATAACAAAATTGATCTTCTTGTTCAACAATATGAACAATTTAGTATTCCTGAAGATGAAATCATTGATAGTGCATTTGCTCGTTTTAATACTATTATTACCTCTCTCAAAGAACTTGATGAATCCTTTTGTAGTAAGAACTTTATCAGAAAATTCCTTAGAGCACTTCATCCAAAATGGAGAGCAAAAGTAAGGGCTATTGAAGAATCTAAAGATCTCTCAAAGTTATCACTTGACAAGCTAATTGGAAACCTCAAAGTTCAGGAAATGGTGATTGTGGAAAACTAGAAGGGGGGTTGAATAGTTTTACCGTTTTAAAATTTGATTCGCTTTGTTACTTAATGTAATTTCAAGGAAATTATACAGAAACAAATAATCATACAATATATATGAAAAGTAAAGAGAGGAAAGATCAAACCACACAACACTGATGTTTATAGTGGTTCGGCTACAAGGACTCTCTTCCTTGCCCTACTCCACTCCTCGAGCCTCTAACTCGAGAGTTATCTTTTACTAAGAAACAAACTCCCTTCTAGGTGGAGAAAACCTTTACACGTCGCTTACTTCTTTTTCCGGTACTAAGCTAAACACCGAGTTCTTTACAAGGGTACAACCTGTGGAAAACTAGAAGGGGGGGGGGGGTTGAATAGTTTTACGTCTTTTTAATTTATATAAAAACTTTGTTTACTTTTAAAAAACTTAGATTCGAATTTATGTGAACTCAACTCTTGAACAATATGAAAAAATATAAGTAGATCTAAATTAACAATGCAAGTAAAAAAAATGAAATGAAATGAAAGATAGAGATGGAAAGATCTAACCGCGAGACAAAGGATTTATAGTGGTTCGGCTACAAGGACACCTTCCTTGCCCTACTCCACTCCTCGAGCACCTAACTCGAGAGTTTTCTTCACTATGTCAACAAGCTCCCTTATGGCGGAGAAAACCTTACACAACTTTCGCTTACACCGGTTTAACGACACAAAGCTAAATGTCGAGTCCTAATCGTAGCTAGAACTAATCTCACAACTTCTACACAACTTCTTCACAACTTATTCACACCTTCTTCACTACGTCTTCACAACTTCTTCACGACGGCTTCACAACTTCTTCACGACTTCTTCACAACTTCTTCACTACCTAGCACTACTTATATATTCTTTTACTTCTTCACACCTACACTACTTACACACCTTAACTTCCTCACAACTTCACTACTTACACACTACACTAATCTAATCACTTATGTTCAACCAATATACACACCTTATACACAAATGAATGAATGATTTACAAAGTTTACTAAACTAACAACTTAGGTAACAAGATGATACTAAGTTGTAATACTTCTAGTCTTGTTTGATAGAAGTATTCTTCTTTTGCACTTGGATGGTGGAAGCTTGGATCACTTAGAAACCAATGCTTAAGAATATATGATCAAAGGATTTAGAAAGGATTTAGAATGATATAAGAAGAGAATTAGAACAGAAGGTTTGGGGTGCAAAAGGTAAGGAAAAAGTCCAGGAATGAACCAGTATTTATAGGCAAAATCTGACAGCTGGAGGAGCGGGGCAGTCCCCTTAAATAGGTGGCCGGTCCCCTTAAAATTAAGGGGGCCGCCTAGTAAAATTAAGGGGGCCGCCCTACCCGAACGTTGCTCAGTTTTGTCTTTTTGTGGGGAAGGTTTTTCTGGAATATTTTTGCCATTTTTGGTTGAAAATTTGAATTCATAAATTTATAATGGATTAAACATTTTTATTTAATACCAAAAATGATTTTCTAAAAGATATAAAATGTTTGTGTCATTTTATAAAAAATCAAGTGATTAAGAAAATGTTCCTTTGATCATATAATGCATTAGGCATTTGTTTATTCATACCTTAAGTGATTAAGTTGTAGAAATGAATATTTACAACTAAATACTTGTTTATTTAATAAGTTTATGCTTAATGAGTTTACATTTTGTGATTATCAAAACATAGAGATATCAAGAAGTATTAATAATGTTTTTAGGCATTATTTATATCAACAATCTCCCCCTTTTTGATGATTACAAAACTTAAACTCATTAAATCCAAAAATTTATTTTTGAACAAGTATTTAGTGAGTTTATATTCACTTCTCCACCTTTTTGTAGAATCAAAAAGGTTATGCCGACAAGTTTTAGATACAAAATTTGTCGGAACGAGAACTCCCCCTTGATGTGTGCTCCCTCTCATTTGAGGGCATCAAGAAATCGAGATATGGAATACTTGCAAGAAAAATATTAGAAGCACAAGCATACATAGCAAAATATGGAATATAAAAACAACAATCATGGCAAACAACAATCATGACAAACAAATATTAAAAACACATAGCAAGACATTCATTAAATCAAAATGATTATGTGAAACATTTATTATGTTTAAAACATACAACACGTAAAAAGGTCCTAATTTGCCAAAGAGAGCCATCGGACTTGCTTGCAACACTAGAGCTTGAATTATTTTATTTGATGGTAGAGTGTTTGGGATGAAAGTGGTTGAGTGAGGGTAAGGATGTCTGATTAATAGAGGTATATTTTTGGAGGTGGAGAGTTTGGAGCGGAATCGGTTGATTGAGGGTTAGAGTGTTGTGCTAGTGGAGGTGTTGGATGAGATCTAGTAAGAAGTTACTCAATCCAAGTGAAATGTTTATTTAAGGCAATGATTTATTTTTGGAGAAGGACACAACAAGGACAATAGTTGACATGATTATCAACTTGATTCAAGTTGTGGGGGTGAGGTAAGCAATTTGAGTAGGGTGAGGATGGAGGATGGAGGTTGGCCCTTGTTGCGTTGTGCAAGGTGCATAGCAAGGAGGTCATGGATTTGGTTTATCTCTTCACGGAACTTTTCCTTTTCCGTGGGAATGTGGATTTGGTCATTTGGTGGAAGTGGATGAAATTGGGGTGTGTAGTTGGAAGTAAAGTTGGATGTTTGACCAATATGATGAGGGTTTTGAATGGTTTCAATGAGGTCAGTTTAAGGTTGAGATTTGTAGTTTGCAACGAAGGTGGAGGTTGAGGTTAGTTTGTGATGAAGAAGAGCTAGAAGGAAGTTGATCCAACAAGGTGTAAGGCAAGAAGAGCACTAAGCTCATGGGCTTCATTAAGTTCTTCAATGAACTTCAAGTTTTCGGAAGAAGGTGATGATGGTGGAGTGTGGTTGTTATTTTGGATGGATGTTTGGATATGCAACATAGAAGTAGCATGTGAGTTGGTAGGAAGTGGTGGTGATACTTTTGGTGGTGGAGACATTTTTGAGTTTGGGTAATCATGAGTGAATGAGGATGAAGATATGGAAGAAGAGGATATTCCAAGAGTGGTGAGTGTTTTGGATGGTACATTGGTAGGTTGAATAAGATGTGAGGTATTGTGAATGAGATTGGGATTATTGTTTTGGGATTGATCATGCTCTTCATGTGAATCATATGGATGAGATGAAGGTGTATTTTTGGGAGTAAAGATGGATGGTTGGTTATTATGATGAGGTTTGTGAAAGGGTTCATTGGAATGAGCTTGAGGATTGGGAGTATAGTTGGGAACAAATGTGGGTGGAGGTGTTGTTTGTTTAGCCACATCATTTGTTGAGATGGACTTGTTTCGGGGGTTAGGTTTTCTTCTCCAAACGGGTTTTTCGGTTATCCTTGCTAACCTTGAGGTTTTTGGCTTTGGTTTGATGGGAGATGGCATGATGAGATGATGGAAGATTATGAGGAATGGGAGTGTTTATAGTGTAGGATTGATGGGATTTAGGAATGGATAAAATTTGTTGGATGGATTGGAATAAGATATGTTGAATTTTGGAAGGTTTAGGATGAAATGGGCTAAAAAGTAAAAAAGGAAACAGCACCTTTGACCATCAGATGGCCGGTCCCCTTTAACATTAAGGGGGCCGCCTTATGATTTAAGGGGGCCGCCCATCTGTTGGTTCCCAGATTACTGGAAATGGGTTTTTGTCAGAAAATTATAGAAAGGGTTGTGTTTTTGGGTTTAGTTTCAAGCAAGTCCAACTCTTTGAGGCAATTAAGCATTTAATAGATATTTATGCAAAACATGTTAATTAAAGAGATTAAGCAAACAAGTAATTTCATCTAGCATGTAAACATACTCATCAAGCAAGTAATATATATGGACTAGGAAACAATAAACTACACCAAGTATTTTCTTAATTATATGTAAGTGGGAAGATTAATGAACTATTTGATGGATCCTAATGTGTGCCTATGTGCAATAAATGGGAACTTAAGATAGCATGGACTTCTAGACTTGTTACAAACAAAATCTTAATAGACAAACCATGGTCCGCTTGATTTGACTTAGTTCACTTATAAATGTCATGTACATAAATATAGATGACAAATATGAGATCACCATGTATGATTTAAAGAAATGTTTTTAGCATTATTCAACAATGTTTGAAAGTGAGTTTTTATGTAGATGTTAAAGTTATTTGAATAAAATAGATTGGGTTTTATTTCAAAATGTGTTTATGAAGAATGGGTAAGAAAAAAAATTCCCAATCTTTGACTTTGATCGAAACAGAATTATGGATATAGATTAAGAAGAAAAATGAGATAGTAAAACGTGTTAATAGAAAAGTGAAATAGTCATAAAAAAAAACCATTTTTCCAAAATGTGAAGTTTCTGTATATTTTTAAAGATACTAGATTTTTGACAACAAAAACCATTAATCCTATATTTTAAAAAATGGTTGTTAAAGATCTCATGCTCAAGGGAATTGGTTAAGGCTATTGTCACATGCTACCCGTTTCTACTTATCCTATGGTCATAAGGAAGCGATGACGAAATTCTATATGTTTGATGCAAGAGTGTTGAATGGGGTATAACCTAACATCTATAGTTCCCTTGTTGTCGCACACTTATCTAACTTCATGCCATAGTCTAGGAGAGCTTGTTTCATCCATAGTTTTCTAACGCGAGAAACCTAATCTTACTTCTATGTTAATGATTAATCCACTTAACTCATTTCACTTCATCACCATGAGTTTTCTAATAGTGGACATAGAAGATTTCCATTATAAACGTTATAGCTTAAGAGGGCCAAAGGGAAAAGAACAAGTGATTCTAGGTTCTAAGTAGATTCATATGAGCTATTATGTGTATATAGATAACTAGGCATTATGAGCTAAATAGGTATGAAATAACTAGTCATTAATCTAAGCATATATTATAACAATAAACTTAAAAGGAAAGCGTACCTTTTACTCTTCAGTAGATTTTCTTCAAACGCTTCAAGGTGTCATATTGACTTATGGAAGCCAAACATAGATGAGTTTCCGAATAATTCAATGAGTGACGATTTAGCCACTTGGTCCCCATTCTCCCATTTGTCCAAAATTGTTTGAACCAAACGTGGTTTGCATTTGCATGTATGGTGAAAGTATTCCCCAAGGGTTAAAACTTGGTTGAAGTGAATAATTCCACATTAGGTGATTATTATTATTAGGAAAGTTTTGTCTACCTTGATTTCTTCTAGGTTGAGGGGTTTTAGACCGAGGATGCGGATTATTTGGTCTATTTGGAGGTGGAGTTTTAGATCTTAATTTCGGTTTAGAAAATCCGGTTTTGGCTTTTAATGATGGTTTATAAAAACTTTTTACTTCCTCATCACTCGCAATAGGTATTTTTCTATCTTTTATAAGTATATACTTAGGTTTTGACTATATTGGTTTTTGTTTACTAGATTGACATTCAAACTTTACATTTTTATTTTCACTAGTTGAAACATTATTTGAGTTGAATCCTAGACCGGTTTTATCTCCCGATGTTTCTTGAACACTTATTATTTTCTAAAGTGAGTTACTACTATTTTTAAACTTGTCAAGTTTGGAAATTTCATCTTTAAGTTTTTCGTTTTCATTTTTGACCTCATGACATGTTTTACATTCTATAAAAACTTCTTTTTCTTTTTCTAAATGTTGTAGTTTAATTTTTAATTTGAGTACTTCATTTTCTAATCGATTATTAATATGTTTTAGTGATTTATTTTTAGCCATGACTTTTTGACCTAATTTTCATAACCTATTATATTCATTATCTAGGTCTTTTTCGTCTAATGATTGATTTTTGTCACTAAAGTATTCGGTTTCGGAAAGTACCTCATTTGATGTCTTTGCCATAAGACATTTTTCGTCGTTTGCTTTGTCCGCTTCGTCTTTGTCGCTATCACTCCATGCTCCACTAACAAAGGCGCTTTAGTAATCATAACCAGGTGGCTTTGGACATGTAACACCCCCAATTTCATGATACGCAGCGGAATTCAAACTGGGTATTACTTGATGGCACAACAATCATAATAAAAGAAAACGATCTCTACTGAGTCGTTTTAAAAAGGATTTATCATTCAAATTATAATATATCAGAGTTTACAAAAGAGGTCCCATAAGGTTCCATGTTTACAAAGTACATCAATGTAGAGTCATTTGATGTCGTTTTGAATGATAATATAAGTTATAGCCTTCTTGATTGAGCCTGTGCCCCTTCGTGCCATCCTTGATCATTATGCACCTGAAATACATGCTTGAAACTGTCAACACAAAGGTTGAGTGGAATTCGTAGGTTTAGTTAAATCGTTTGAACACAATATGTTAGTAGTGTGAGTTATAAATTCACACTCATGGTTGGAAAACAAAACGGTTATTATTTCACTAAGCTCATGATAACCAAAACATTAACATTGAACCAACAATATTGGTATATTTGTAACATAGAAGCCCTACCAAGGTAATTTGCCATTATACCCCTAGATCTCAAATATAGTGTGTTTGTTTGAACTCGTGGTTGTTCAACACAAACGGGATTCGTCAATCCCAATAGGCCTACTCACAATATTCGCGCTCACTCGCAAGTGACTAATGGTTCATGATATAGGGACTTCGAACATGGCAATTGTTACTTAGTGACAATAAAACATAGTCGGGTAGCATACAGTAGAAAGCATTGTGTTCGAGTAGAAAAATAGTAGTATGTATCCCCCCTACGGGTGTGTAAAATAGTTAAACAACAGAAAGTAGGGCTACGAACTCACCGTGAGTTTGATGGTGTCTTAGTGCCTTAACGAATTCGATGGATAAATTGGGAAACCTCTAAGTGCAACCTATAATACGACGTTGCGACTTAGGTTGGAATAATGTCTAAGAATACAAAATGTGCATATATATGTCTTGCATATTGTTCATGATGTAGTTACTTTGTATGTCGTGTAGGTTGTTGTATGAAAACGGTTTATGGAACATGTATAGTTTGTATATCTTGTACTACCGTTCGGGCCATCGTAATTCAGAGGTCATGTAGTAAACGTTTGAGGAGCCAGGACACTTTAACTCGTAAATTCACAACTCGTTGATCCGTTTACCCAAATGAACCCCTCACACAAAGCTCCCTACTATTGTAGTATTTGATAGAAAATATATGTTTTTGATATTTAAAAGTTACATGTGTTCGGCTTATAAAGCCTTAAGGTCTTTAGCCGTGGCTTTGGTTATGGTTACATGGTCTTGAGACTCGTCCTTGGCTTTAGCCATGGCTGTGGTCTCGGCTTAAGGTCATTAGACCTCATGGTTCTACTTGGTTGTGACTTATTACATGATCACTTGAGTAATACATAGGGGCTGTTAAGATTTTGGAAAATTATCTCATTCGTAAAGCATTTTCATGACTCGAGGTCTAAAGCTTGTTTGAAGAAAACGTCGTTCTGGACAACTTTCATGTTTTAACTTTTTGATGAAACGGACCAGAAGGGCCTCTAAATTTTACTTCAGTTCGGGGACAGTAGGCTTTTGGGCAGTTTCGGCGTTTTGGTTTTGCTAACTTCTTTTGGTCATATCTTTTGACTCGTGTACTCGTTTTCGATGATTCAAATTGATACGTTTTCCTTTTAAAGTCCTATATAACAGTATGTAATTATCTAATATCATGTTTATACCATTTTGGACGAAGTTTACCATATAAGTCACTAGTTTCCTTGACAAATTAACATATGTTAACATATAATGTTTTTAACTTGTTTTAAGTGTTTATTTACATCATGGACATAACACAAGGAACATATATAGCATGAATGAAGCATAAAAAGCATGATAATGATATTGAACAAGAAGATGTGTTAGGGTTCTCTTACAACTTTTGGCTTTAAAGTGAAAGGAGACTAAGAACAAGGAAAGAACTTTGATTGAACAAGAAGTAGAAACTCTTGCTTGCAACTTCCTTGATCTCTTGACAACCACTTGTGATGACTTGGAAGAACACTTGAAGACTTCTACTAGAACTCTTCTTATGTTGATGGAAGGTTATCAATAGAAAAGATGAACTTGAACTTTGGATCAACCAAAAACTTAACAAGAGTTTTTGTATTGATATTGCACTTGTACTCTATGATAATACTTGAAGTAAATTAGCTAATGAAAGGGTGTTGTGTGCTGAGTAAGAGGCTGAATATAGAGAGGAGGAGAGGGCTTATATAGGGTCTTAAGGAGGTTACATGTATGACTTAGTCAAAGCTTACTAAGAAAGCTTTAACACATGTATAGATCCTAAGGCACAAGTCATGAGATCAAGCCACCCAAGGTGGTGAATCCCCCCCCCCCTATAGGCGGTTTGGAAGCCTAGGGAGATGACTAGATAAGTTCTTGACATTATCCTTCTTATAGAGTTAGTTTTGGTTCCGTAAATTGCTAACCGTAAGTTGTTAAGTCACGAAACGCAAAACCGGGTATCGTAAAAATACGAAACTTGAAAGAATGATTAAACTTGTCAATATACTCCATAATAAAATATAAAATGAGTGGTAAGTCCCATCGGGTTGCTCAAACCCTGATAAAACTGAAAAACACGGGTCTAAAACGCGTAATACGTAAAACGTACGAAAGTTGCGTAAAATTGAGAAAAGTAAAATGTAACTTTTCTAATAGGATAATAGTGAATTAAAATGGTTTATAATGTCTAGACTGGGCTCAGTCTAGTGTGGTTGATGTTAAATGCCTTTTAGACATAAAACCGTAAGCCAAAAATTCAAGGAATGATTTAGAAAATCAAAGAATGATTTTTATGGTCAATGGAGGGGGAAAATATGTTGACTTTTCTAATAATATAAAAGCTTCTAAATGCCTTAGAAAATATGGTGCAGGTGAAGGCTAAGGTTGCGGATAAGTAAAAGTGCTTAAAACGCAATTCTAGTTCTGTAAGACACGAGGCTTATTTGGTGACATTTTAACTTAGAATTTTTAATTTTTAAAAATTCCAAAATTAATTGTGAGTGTACCAAACATTAATCTGATGCGAGGAAAATTATCGCAGTTGGTTTTCGTTATGCGCAGGATGTTTAAACGACGTTTAAACCAAACGTATAGTTCCTTAATAACTTTTGCGAAAATGACCCGACAAGCGTCAAACTTTTATTTTGTCATAGAAATGATTTATCTCACGAGAATATGAAATAAAAATTTCGATATGAAATACAAATTTCGGAAATGAATAGTGAAAATGAATAGTAAAAATTTCGGGAATAGAAATTATCCTGAAATGCGAATTGTTACAGTCTCCACCCCTTAAGAGAGCTCCGTCCCGGAGATCACTTTGCTTTAGGTGTAGATGAGAATATCGTCGATGAATACAATCACGAATTTGTCTAGGTATGGCTTACACACTCGATTCATGAGATCTATGAATACCGCCGGTGCGTTAGTCAAACCGAATGGCATTACTTGGAATTTGTGGTGACCATATCATGCTGATCGAAACCTCCGAGTTCATTGGTTATGAGGTTGATACTGAATGGTTGATTTAGGAATTTGTATGAGTAGAAAGGTTTATAAACCTGATAGATGTCAATTTACTCATCTGCATAGGTAGTTCACCACTGAGTTGGTTTGACACAAGTGTAAGATTTACCAACTTGTTTAATATACCTATTTCAGGTGGTATAGTTCTACATAAAGGTATGTTGGAAATGGTTAAGCTAGTTACGCGAAGGTTTTGGTCACAAGTGACACCTGAAAATGAGCAATGTGAGTTTCTTGGTTCTCAATCTTGTAAAGCTGACGAGGGTGCCTGTGGTGTAACTAAAGATGATTTGAGTTTTTAAAAGTGCATCAAGATCTGTTAACGAGCTTGTGGGATTATGGGTTGTGAAGATGATGATTGTGAGAAGGTTAAGAAGGTTTGGGTTCTTCATTTTGGTTTTCTGAGATTTAGTTGGAAATGAAGACATGGATAGAGGGTTTTTTTTTTTTTTTTTTTTTTTTTTTTTTTTTTTTTTTTTTGATAATGGTGTTGTGTTTATAGGCTAGCTAGTGAGAGTAGTAGTGTATAATATGGTGGTCTAGGAGATTAAGGGTACAATCTTGGATCATGGTATTAGTGTTTACTAAATTATCGTTGGCTAGTTTAATACAATAACTAGTGTTTAGAGTGATTGATGCGATACTAAGTAAAGATGATATTGCATTAGATACAAAACTCATATCGGCACCAGAATCGAATAAGACTTTAACAGGAATGCTTTTGAGTAAGAACGTACCATTGACCACGTTCGGGTCTTGTTGAGGTTCTCCGTTGCCCATGACATAGGCTCTACCACGAGCACCTCCGCCTTGTTGATCATGGTTTTGAGGACAATTGTTCCTGAAGTGCCCTTTTTCTCCACACCCAAAACAGACAGTTATTGGTTCTGTGTTGCTACCCGTAGCTACAGTCTTGTCTCTACAATCCCTGGCAAGGTGTCCAGTGTTTTGACAGTTGCCGCACTTAGCCGGGCAAGGACCTGAGTGATGGAATTTACACTTATTGCATATTGGGGCATTTCCATTATATCCCGTGCCTCCAGCTAGAGTAGCAGCATAAGCCCTTGTGGCTTCTTGCCTCTTGTTTTGCTGGTTATGATGATTGTTGTTTCGAGTTGGGTTTTTGTTGTTGTTATTGGTACCTCCATGGTTACTATCCCATTGTCGTTTATTGTTGTTATGGGAGTTGGAGTTGTTGGTGGTAGTGGTATTGTTGAGGTTTTGCCTTTGGGTAGTTTCTGTTCGCACCACTTGATCTGTGAGATTGCGAGCCAATCGCATAGCTTCATCAAGTGCCTTGGGAGCGGATGCAGTTACGTTCCCTTGTATGCTTGGTGGGAGTCCCCAGATATATCTTTCCAACAGTTTCTCAATTGTTGAAACCATTGTTGGACATAGTATCCTCAATTCTTGGAATCGACGGTTGTAAGTTAGGATGTCATTTCCTTTCACAACAAGATTCCAGAATTCTACCTCTAACTTCTGAATTTCACTGCGGGGGCAGTACTCTTTGATCATCATATTCTTCAAATTATCCCAAGAAATCTTATAAGCAGTTTCGATGCCTATTGGTTGAGATACCGAGTTCCACCATGATAATGCCTCATCCATTAGTGTACTGGTGGCAAATTTAACCTTGTCCTCCCCGACACATTTGCTGATTGAAAATACTGACTCGCATTTTTCAAACCAGCGGGTCAAACCTACGGCTCCTTCAGTACCCTTGAAATTAGTGGGTCTGCAGTTCAAGTAGTCCTTGAATGTGCAGGCCCTAGGTACTGAATTCGCATTTGGGTTTGGTCCTTCAGTGTTAGGGTTAGATGTGTTATTTAGGGCGGCCTCAGCAGCTGCTGCAGCTTCAACAGCTCTAGCAGCTTCAGCGGCTCTAGCAGCTTCAGCGGCTGCCGCAGTTCTTGCAGCTACGGCTGCGCGTTCAGCTTCAAGTGCGGCTTTCACACTATCTCTAACCAGTTTGTTGATGGCGGTTTGGGTCATTGTTGGTGGTGTACTCTTCTTTGGTGCCATGATCCTATTATATAAAAGGTATGTCGTAAGTATAGAGTTGGTAGAATGAGCATGATTTTTGATGGAAATGATAGAATAATTATGTTGAAGGTTTAGGTTATAACACATGATAATACAAAGCAAGCGTTTTTATTCATATAACGTTGATTGATTTACAAAATCGAAACTTATTACAAGCTTCTTCAAAATTTTCTAACTGATACTTTCAGTTTAGAAATTACAACGTTTTACAACTGCTAGCTATTACATGGATTTTACAAAGTTTACTAACTGAATCTACTCAGTTTAGTGATTACAAAGGAACTACTACTATATGGGTCTACGATGATTTTTAGTCAGAATTAGGATAGGTTCTTGAGTTGGGAGGTGGTGATAATGGTGCTACATCATATGCACTATCATATCCATCATCCTCTTCAGAGCGTGGCTCAACTCAATCAGATACAAAATACTCGGGGGAAGGTGGTACAACATTAGCCGGTAGTGGTTCCTCCTCTTCTTCATTGGTCAAATCTTCAAAATATTCCTCTTATTCTTCTTCATAAGGTTCCTCCTCGTTATAAGAAACGACGGCATTTATGAAGTCAAACCCAGGCTCGGGTGAGAGTGGTAGAACGGGGAAGTGATTAGGTAGAGTAAGAATATAACTGGGAGAAGTGGGTGGGCACATGATGTCTACAATAGGGATTATGATGTTAGAATAAATCTAAAGTTTATGGAAAATGCTCAAATGTGCTAAGGGTACATATATCAATATGCTAACATGTTTGCGTAGTATACAATGCTTGAAAGGTACATAATCGTCTGGAGGATGGAAGGCACGAAGAGCGGAAGGCTATAACAATGTTTTGCTTGTAAAAATGGTTATAGTTTAGGTCTCACTTAGACCCGTTTCTCTACAACCATGGCTCTGGTACCAATCTGTAACACCCCCAATTTCATGATACGCAGCGGAATTCAAACTGGGTGTTACTTGATGGCACAACAGTCATAATAATAGAAAACGATCTCTACTGAGTCGTTTTAAAAAGGATTTATCATTCAAATTATAATATATCAGAGTTTACAAAAGAGGTCCCATAAGGTTCCATGTTTACAAAGTACATCAATGTAGAGTCATTTGATGTCGTTTTGAATGATAATATAAGTTATAGCCTTCTTGATTGAGCCTGTGCCCCTTCGTGCCATCCTTGATCATTATGCACCTGAAATACATGCTTGAAACTGTCAACACAAAGGTTGAGTGGAATTCGTAGGTTTAGTTAAATCGTTTGAACACAATATGTTAGTAGTGTGAGTTATAAATTCACACTCATGGTTGGAAAACAAAACGGTTTATTATTTCACTAAGCTCATGATAACCAAAACATTAACATCGAACCAACAATATTGGTATATTTGTAACATAGAAGCCCTACCAAGGTAATTTGCCATTATACCCCTAGATCTCAAATATAGTGCGTTTGTTTGAACTCGTGGTTGTTCAACACAAACGGGATTCGTCAATCCCAATAGGCCTACTCACAATATTCGCGCTCACTCGCAAGTGACTAATGGTTCATGATATAGGGACTTCGAACATGGCAATTGTTACTTAGTGACAATAAAACATAGTCGGGTAGCATACAGTAGAAAGCATTGTGTTCGAGTAGAAAAATAGTAGCATCTATCCCCCCTACGGGTGTGTAAAATAGTTAAACAATAGAAAGTAGGGCTACGAACTCACCGTGAGTTTGATGGTGTCTTAGTGCCTTAACGAATTCGATGGATAAATCGGGAAACTTCTAAGTGCAACCTATAATACGACGTTGCGACTTAGGTTGGAATAATGTCTAAGAATACAAAATGTGCATATATATGTCTTGCATATTGTTCATGATGTAGTTACTTTGTATGTCGTGTAGGTTGTTGTATGAAAACGGTTTATGGAACATGTATAGTTTGTATATCTTGTACTACCGTTCGGGCCATCGTAATTCAGAGGTCATGTAGTAAACGTTTGAGGAGCCAGGACACTTTAACTCGTAAATCCACAACTCGTTGATCCGTTTACCCAAATGAACCCCTCACACAAAGCTCCCTACTATTGTAGTATTTGATAGAAAATATATGTTTTTGATATTTAAAAGTTACATGTGTTCGGCTTATAAAGCCTTAAGGTCTTTAGCCGTGGCTTTGGTTATGGTTACATGGTCTTGAGACTCGTCCTTGGCTTTAGCCATGGCTGTGGTCTCGGCTTAAGGTCATTAGACCTCATGGTTCTACTTGGTTGTGACTTATTACATGATCACTTGAGTAATACATAGGGGCTGTTAAGATTTTGGAAAATTATCTCATTCGTAAAGCATTTTCATGACTCGAGGTCTAAAACTTGTTTGAAGAAAACGTCGTTCCGGACAACTTTCATGTTTTAACTTTTTGATGAAACGGACCAGAAGGGCCTCTAAATTTTACTTCAGTTCGGGGACAGTAGGCTTTTGGGCAGTTTCGGCGTTTTGGTTTTGCTAACTTCTTTTGGTCATATCTTTTGACTCGTGTACTCGTTTTCGATGATTCAAATTGATACGTTTTCCTTTTAAAGTCCTATATAATAGTATGTAATTGTCTAATATCATGTTTTTACCATTTTGGACGAAGTTTACCATATAAGTCACTAGTTTCCTTGACAAATTAACATATGTTAACATATAATGTTTTTAACTTGTTTTAAGTGTTTATTTACATCATGGACATAACACAAGGAACATATATAGCATGAATGAAGCATAAAAAGCATGATAATGATATTGAACAAGAAGATGTGTTAGGGTTCTCTTACAACTTTTGGCTTTAAAGTGAAAGGAGACTAAGAACAAGGAAAGAACTTTGATTGAACAAGAAGTAGAAACTCTTGCTTGCAACTTCCTTGATCTCTTGACAACCACTTGTGATGACTTGGAAGAACACTTGAAGACTTCTACTAGAACTCTTCTTATGTTAATGGAAGGTTATCAATAGAAAAGATGAACTTGAACTTTGGATCAACCAAAAACTTAACAAGAGTTTTTGTATTGATATTGCACTTGTACTCTATGATAATACTTGAAGTAAATTAGCTAATGAAAGGGTGTTGTGTGCTGAGTATGAGGCTGAATATAGAGAGGAGGAGAGGGCTTATATAGGGTCTTAAGGAGGTTACATGTATGACTTAGTCAAAGCTTACTAAGAAAGCTTTAACACATGTATAGATCCTAAGGCACAAGTCATGAGATCAAGCCACCCAAGGTGGTGAATCCCCCCCCCTATAGGCGGTTTGGAAGCCTAGGGAGATGACTAGATAAGTTCTTGACATTATCCTTCTTATAGAGTTAGTTTTGGTTCCGTAAATTGCTAACCGTAAGTTGTTAAGTCACGAAACGCAAAACCGGGTATCGTAAAAATACGAAACTTGAAAGAATGATTAAACTTGTCAATATACTCCATAATAAAATATAAAATGAGTGGTAAGTCCCATCGGGTTGCTCAAACCCTGATAAAACTGAAAAACACGGGTCTAAAACGCGTAATACGTAAAACGTACGAAAGTTGCGTAATATTGAGAAAAGTAAAATGTAACTTTTCTAGTAGGATAATAATGAATTAAAATGGCTTATAATGTCTAGACTGGGCTCAGTCTAGTGTCGGTTGATGTTAAATGCCTTTTAGACATAAAACCGTAAGCCAAAAATTCAAGGAATGATTTAGAAAATCAAAGAATGATTTTTATGGTCAATAGAGGGGGAAAATATGTTGACTTTTCTAATAATATAAAAGCTTCTAAATGCCTTAGAAAATATGGTGCAGGTGAAGGCTAAGGTTGCGGATAAGTAAAAGTGCTTAAAACACAATTCTAGTTCTGTAAGACACAAGGCTTATTTGGTGACATTTTAACTTAGAATTTTTAATTTTTAAAAATTCCAAAATTAATTGTGAGTGTACCAAACATTAATCTGATGCGAGGAAAATTATCGCAGTTGGTTTTCGTTATGCGCAGGATGTTTAAACGACGTTTAAACCAAACGTATAATTCCTTAATAATTTTTGCGAAAATGACCCGACAAGCGTCAAACTTTTATTTTGTCATAGAAATGATTTATCTCACGAGAATATGAAATAAAAATTTCTATATGAAATACAAATTTCGGAAATGAATAGTGAAAATGAATAGAAAAAATGAATAGTAAAATGAATAGTAAAAATTTCGGGAATAGAAATTATCCTGAAATGCGAATTGTTACAGGACATTCGCCAATGAGATGGTTTGAGCTTCCACATCTAAAGCACTTTCTTTTCCCGTAGTTATCATTCCTATTTCTTTGAAGCGGTCTTCTTTCATCTCGTGGTTGTCTTGCGAATCTTCCTCGTCTCTTTAGAAATTTCTTGAACTCTCTTACGGCCATTGCATATTCTTCGTCATCACTTTCGGAGGTTGAGCTATCCTCTTCACTAGATTCCTTCCTAGCTTTCAATGCAATTGACTTGCTTTCCTCTCTTTTTCTTTTGACCATCTCGGAGTCTTTCTTTATTATTGCTTCGTAGACTTTCAAGTTGCCGATCAACTCGTCAAGTTGAAGAGTTGACAAGTTCTTCGATTCTTCAATCGCCGTAACCTTAGCCCGCCATTTTGGATGAAGAGCCCTAAGAAATTTCCTAACAAAATTCTTACTAGAAAAATTCTCATCAAGTAGTTTTAAACTTGTGATGATAGTGTTAAACCTAGCAAAAGCATTATCTATTGATTCCTCTTCCGGAATCATAAATTGTTCATATTGTTGAACAAGAAGATCTATTTTATTATCTTTGACTTGACTATTACCTTGGTGAGTTATTAGTAAGGAGTTCTAAATTTCTTTTGCGGTTTCATACATAAAGATCCTTTCGTATTCTTTACGTTGTAACACATTATAAATAACTATTTTTTCCTCATTATTTTTAGCTAGTTTCTTTTTCAAATCATCATTTTGTTTTTCAAAAGGTACAATTTCATCTCTTTTAGTTAAAGGATTATTTTGAATAGGGGGAAAATCACCATAGGTAATAACATGCCAAAGATCAAGATCTTTTGATTCACATAAGTTTCGAATCTATTTTTCCAATAAAGAAAACCATTACTTTCAAATAGCGGTGGTCTTTGCATAGATTGCCCTTCTAAATATTTTTCCGATTCCATAGATCAATTCAAGTTTTAAAATACAGTTTATTTTAAAAATCTTGTTTAACCTGGCTCTGATACCAATTGTGGAAAACTAGAAGGGGAGGGGGGGTTGAATAGTTTTACGTCTTTTTAATTTATATAAAAACATTGTTTACTTTTAAAAAACTTAGATTCGAATTTATGTGAACTCAACTCTTGAACAATATGAAAAAATATAAGTAGATCTAAATTAACAATGCAAGTAAAAAAAAATGAAATGAAATGAAAGATAGAGATGGAAAGATCTAACCGCGAGACAAAGGATTTATAGTGGTTCGGCTACAAGGACACCTTCCTTGCCCTACTCCACTCCTCGAGCACCTAACTCGAGAGTTTTCTTCACTATGTCAACAAGCTCCCTTATGGCGGAGAAAACCTTACACAACTTTCGCTTACACCGGTTTAACGACACAAAGCTAAATGTCGAGTTCTAATCGTAGCTAGAACCAATCTCACAACTTCTACACAACTTCTTCACAACTTATTCACAACTTCTTCACTACGGCTTCACAACTTCTTCACGACGGCTTCACAACTTCTTCACTACCTAGCACTACTTATATACTCTTCTACTTCTTCACACCTTCACTACTTACACACCTTAACTTCTTCACAACTTCACTACTTACACACTACACTAATCTAATCACTTATGTTCAACCTAATATACACACCTTATACACAAATGAATGAATGATTTACAAAGTTTACTAAACTAACAACTTAGGTAACAAGATGATACTAAGTTGTAATACTTCTAGTCTTGTTTGATAGAAGTATTCTTCTTTTGCACTTGGATGGTGGAAGCTTGGATCACTTAGAAACCAATGCTTAAGAATATATGATCAAAGGATTTAGAAAGATATAAGAAGAGAATTAGAACAGAAGGTTTGGGGTGCAAAAGGTAAGGAAAAAGTCCAGGAATGAACCAGTATTTATAGGCAAAATCTGACAGCTGGAGGAGCGGGGCGGTCCCCTTAAATAGGTGGCCGGTCCCCTTAAAATTAAGGGGGCCGCCCTACCCGAACGTTGCTCAGTTTTGTCTTTTTGTGGAGAAGGTTTTTCTGGAACATTTTTGCCATTTTTGGTTGAAAATTTGAATTCATAAATTTATAATGGATTAAACATTTTTATTTAATACCAAAAATGATTTTCTAAAAGATATAAAATGTTTGTGTCATTTTATAAAAAATCAAGTGATTAAGAAAATATTTCTTTGATCATATAATGCATTAGGCATTTGTTTATTCATACCTTAAGTGATTAAGTTGTAGAAATGAATATTTACAACTAAATACTTGTTTATTTAATAAGTTTATGTTTAATGAGTTTACATTTTGTGATTATCAAAACATAGAGATATCAAGAAGTATTAATAATATTTTTAGGCATTATTTATATCAACACAACCACTCCCGTTTGGTTCTTTCACAAGGGTACAACCACTCCCGTTTGGTTCTTTACAAGGGTACAACCACTCCCAACACTCTTTGTATTTTAAGGACTAAAACACTAACCTCACTCTACTGATGTAAATGATACAAACAAAGATATGCAAACTAGTACAAGATCACACAGTGACTAAACTAGACGGATAACGACAGAACGTTGATCCTTGTATGTTTGATCCCTTTGCTACAAAAGGAAAGATCAAATGAATGAATGAATGATATGGGTTAGTAAATGAATGAGTATGTATTTAATCTATATGAGTGATGATTTGTCCAAATGATCAGCTTGCTATTTATAGGCAAACTGAGTGAACAGCTGGCGGATCCGGCAGATCCCAAAATTTGGATCCGTCCTTGTATGCACTTGGATCCGCCAGTGCAGGACAGCTAATAGATTTCCAAATCTTTCCAAATCTTGCCATATCTTCAAATGTCAACTCTTTGGTTTGAAGATCTAAACAAAATATCACAAAATCTTACCAAGATTGTGTACATGATGCATGTCATGATGTCATTCTAACTTTTGAAAAATAAGGTTTCCATTTTAGGAAATAAACATGTAAATGTATAAAATGTAAATTCTAGTGATCTTGTGAAATGTAAATGTGTTCTAAAAGGACTTTAACTTGTATTTATGATTTGCTAAAAGATATAACTTGTATTTGTCATTAACAAAACTAAGTAAAGATCGTAAAATATAAATAACGTTTTTGGGACGATATTTGTATTAACAATCTCTCCCTTTTTGTTGATGACAAAACATAATGTGTATTTTTAAGCAAATGAATAAATGAAGTGATGGATCGTGTTTTGGTGATTATATTGTAGATCGGGAGGTCTTGGATGATGATAAAATATCATCTCCATGGTTAGATGTTAGAGAGAGAAAGTATAGTGAGAGAGAGATGGAAACCTGGATATTATTGATAATAAGGAAAAGTGAAATAACACACACAAGCCTCACCCTCCTAGTGAAGTCTAGGAGGGTATATAAGGGGCCAAACACAAGACTTTACATAAATGACGGTTCTAGTCCTTGTGTTTGTGCCTTACAATATAGATAATATATTCCCAAATATGTTGTCACATTTTCGTGTGAGAAGCATACCCAACAATCTTCCCCCAATGTGGCAACATATGGGATTACTTACATCATTTCCTACAAGTACAAATACAAATAAAGAAAGGTCTTCATAAGCTCTTCAAGTGCTGAGGATGACTACAATTGACGTTCTTTGTCTTCATCTTGTACCTCGGCTTGAGAACTTTTCTTTACTCGTAGCCAAATGATGTAATATACATGAATTGGATTAACTTCCCCCCAATTCATGTTGTATGTCTTTAACGGCTTCTTCATATACTTCTTTTTGGTGAAGTTTCTAAATCAGCATCCCCCCAAATTGACAATCGTCTTTAGCAGATTCGAAACTTTGGTGTAGTTAACATGTCGTCTATCTTTTGAAGGTTGTGAGTACGCAGCGGAATTTGTAGATGACATCGTAAACCACACCAAGGAAATCTGACTAGTACTCAGTAACGATTATGCTCAATGTGGAAACTCCGTTCGGGGGTAACATGCAAGAAATTAGCAAGATCTTCTCACATAAGTAGGCTACTTCACACTTCACAACCTGCGAAAGTTGAAACGAGTACACCAAAATCACAAAACTGAACCACTGATCATCTCTGCGGACGTCTTCCGGTAGTAATAAAATTGTAAGCTCGATCACGTGAGTCTGTTATGTGTCCCCGATGTGCACATTTCTACCCCCTGAATGCAGATACATTTGGAAAAAAAATGTTTTCGCAAAAAATGCAAGAAAAGTCAAAGTACATCTACTCTCTCTTCCCCCACGATGTCTTCGCGGAATCGGAAGCATACACACTATGGTTACGATGGAAACGGAGGCAGCGTAAACCCTGTATGTCCAATTAGTCGAAGATGTATGAAGTACCAAAAATAGCCCGTGAGAATCAACTGCTGATAAAATCTCTACTCTTCTATACTCTTCTCATCTAACTCTTTACCGACCCCATTATCATTCTGACGGCTTTTTGTAGTGACCACTGATGGAGAAAACCCAGTATTACGAATTTGAGACTGAAGTAAAATAACCCAAGCTTGTGACTTAAACTTGCACTATTGTCTGACTAAGTACCTATACTGAGCACTACAACATAACTCCTTAAAGCATAGGTCGATTCATATACCCATCCAACCATCCTTTACTGTATATGAATTCATCTTGAATAATCCACATCTTTGTGTGACACTTGAGCACTACAACGTAACTCCTTTAAAGTGATAGCTATACTCTGTGAGCACGACAACGTAACTCCTTACATCAGGTATAACTAGATAACTCAAGTCTTAATCATTTTGAACAACCCCGATATCTCGAACAAGTCTGACGTCAGGTTATAAGCTCGAACAAGGATCTTGATACCAATTGATGGATCGTGTTTTGGTGATTATATTGTAGATCGGGAGGTCTTGGATGATGATAAAATATCATCTCCATGGTTAGATGTTAGAGAGAGAAAGTATAGTGAGAGAGAGATGGAAACCTGGATATTATTGATAATAAGGAAAAGTGAAATAACACACACAAGCCTCACTCTCCTAGTGAAGTCTAGGAGGGTATATAAAGGGCCAAACACAAGACTTTACATAAATGACGGTTCTAGTCCTTGTGTTTGTGCCTTATAATATAGATAATATAATCCCAAATATGTTGTCACATTTTCGTGTGAGAAGCATACCCAACATGAAGTATGAGTCTTTTTTAAAAATATAGATTAAGTTTGTTTTATGCAAGTATTAAAAATAATTTCAAGTATAAATGAATGTACTGTGATGTTTCACAGTAATGCAAACTTAATCCTCTCTCCCCCTTTTTGTCGAAACAAAAAGAAGATATGCGTAGCGGAATACGATTTTGAGAACTTTAAAGCTCCCCCTTGATTTATACTCCCCTTAAATGGAGTAACAAGGATATGATGTATGATCCTACAAAACAAATGGTTAGACTATGATATGCTCCCCCTAGATGTATACTCCCCATTGCAAGAGTACCAACGTATACATTTCAAGGATAGGAGATGCTACAAAAGAAAAGTTAGTTACTTCATGGAAGTAAAATGCATATGTAATAATCAACCAAACAATAAGTTTCAGCCCATTTGACTTTAAAAGGTCAAAATGAAGTGTTTGATCAAAATTTTGTACCTAATGTACATTTGATCAAGGTAATATGTTAAGTTAAAACAACCATACTATGATGTTAGTATTCTAAAATGAGATAATATGCTTAATGTTGATCACCCACAAGCATAAAAACATAACATTCATTACTTGGAAAAAATGATGTTACATTTAAACAAGGAAAATAAATACTAATAAGAAAAATTCTAAAACAACACCCTAAAAGTTCCTTTAAGAGGAAACTAGCAAAGCTCCTATTGAGGAGGATGAGAGATTGCATTGAGACGCTCAAGAATGTGGTTCAATATGAACCTCTTTTCATTTTGGATTTCATTGACCAAAATGTTGGTCCTTTGGGCCAAATGAGCGGTTCTCTCGCAATGCGAGCAATCATGGCTTGAAAAACCGGGAGGAAGAGTAGTCTCATGGTTTTGTGGTGGTGGTGGTGGTTGGTTATTTGTTGATGGTGGTGGTGGATTGTTGGATGTAGGTGGTGGTGGATTGTTTGTTGGACCCGTAATGGAGGCTAACAAGGTGGATTGTAAGTCCATAGCCTCGTGGAGATGGGAGTCAACCATGTATGAGAATGCATAGAGGTGGTTTAGTTCCTCGTTGATCTTGGATTGTGTGTTGGGTTGATTAATCCAAAACTCTTCATCAATGGAATGGAGAGTGGATCTTGGTGAGAGTTGTTGTAGTTGCGGTTGTGGTGGTGGTGCATCATGGTATAAAGGACCATGGATATCCGGGAAAACCGGATGAAAAAGCATGGGTTGTTGACCTTCAAAGGTCATGGGTGGAGGATTGGTTGACCTTGGTGGAAGGTCTTCCAAGTCATCAAGGTATGGGTGTGGTGATGAAGGTGGAGTCCTAAATAGCTCCATTGGTTGTAGTTTGGGTGATTTTGGGGGTGATGGTGATTTAACAGGTTGTGATGGAGCGGGTGGTGGAGTGGTAGCTATTGGAGTAATTGTTGGTGGTGGAGTATGAATGACTACATTTAGTGGTGTTGGAGTGGAGAGTGTGAGAAAATTCTCACTTGCAATAGGTGATGAGATATTTAGAGGAGATGATTCCTCTAATGATGAGTTTGCTAAGTTTATGAAGCAACATGGTTTGACACTAATGCGGGCAGTTCGTTTTGGAGGTCTAGAGGTGGAAGAGTTGTTTCATTTAGTCATGATGAAGTAATGTAGCTAAGATGTACAGGAGAGAAAGTAGAGAAAATGGTGAGTGAGTGAGTTTAGTGATGATCCTAAGGTAGTAATTTATAAGCAGAAGGTTTGTTAGTCTGTGTGTTTGGATTGGATGTAAATCCAATGGAGAATGTTGGTTCCTAATGATTTGGAACAAAAAATTAAGCTTGTCACATCCTAAGGTCAAACCATTGAAATGGAGTTGAGTGATATGAGGGGGATTTGCAGTAAATGCAAGGAGATAGTGGAAAATCGGCTGATAAGATGTTTCCACGGATTTGACGAATCCCTCAAAAGGGTTCCTTACTTGTATTAGAAAGGTAACTCACATGAAAATTTTGAAAATTCAAATTTTGGTGGGAAATTGAGTTCTTAGGGTTTTAAGGGTTCCTAAATCATTCTAGAGAGTTTAATGGTCAGTGAGTATAATCTAAAGAAGCTATAAACTAAAATCTAAGTGTCGGGATGAGTCGGGATTTTTTTTTTATTTTTAAAGTTACTGTTGGTACCCACGGATCCAATCGATAACAAAGGCAGAGCCAAAGTTTGGGAGCCGTCGGATCTGTGGGTTATGAACTGGCGGATCCAAGAGATACACTAGGCGGATCCAAAAAGTGGGATCCGCCAAATCCGCCATATGGATATTCAGTTTCTTAACAGAATGAATGTCATATTTTGCGTAAGATGGTCAAAACCCGAAAACTCTCCTAAAACATATGTAATAGCTAATATGTAGTGCAAATATGCTAAATATATAGGTTCTAACACACGTATAGACATGAATTAATCTGATATTAATTTCTTACCTTAAATGGAGTTAAGCCAAACAGTGGCTTATTCTCGGAAAATTGATAACACTAAGTGTTATCGACCTGCAAATCTGAGTTAGTTCACATACACATCAAGTACTAATATAATATCTCAAGATACACATAAGTTTAACACATCATTCTTTGAAAACGTCTAGACCCAAACACTCCTCTCACTTGAAATTCTTGCTCAATTTCTTCATACCCTTATTCCTAGGTAAGAAGAGATGCTCCCTAATGGTTTCTTTGTCGGTCAAGGGTGTGGCATATGATGCCGTTCTACCAAGGTTGGATTCTAAAATTGTCAAAGACCATTTATCGAAGTAGACACATGTTCCATAATTTGGAACTCCTAAGACCTCACCAAATTGATTTAAGGGAATATTGAACAAGGTTCCATTGACACTAAAGTGAATACTCATGAGACCATTGTCGCTTGAACTAAGACCTATGGTTGCATAGAACTCAAGAATGAACCTAGGAATGTTAGGTTCATCAATGTCTAAGAGGCCATCGAAATGAATTGCGGCTAATTGCTCGCGGAGATTGGTATCTTTATAGAATGAGGAGTCTACAACCCTACCCTCATGGACGTATCGGTTTTCTAAGGCTTTGAATATATTGAATTGGGCTTCGCTAAGACCCTTGGTTTTGTGGTGTTTAGGAAGGTAATGGATGGTCTTTTTGTGATCGTAGTTGGTTGCGGGAGGCATAGTTATCCTAGACACGAAAAATATATATAGTTTAGTTAAAATTATCGAAGATATGTATAAAGGTCTAGTGTGTGCCTACATGGGGACAATGTGGAGGTGCGGTTATCTCGACTCCTTTTGATGCATGAAAATTATGTTTATTCAAGTTTTATGATAAAACGAGAGATAACCCAAATGCTCCTACTTCAATGTAGCTACGATTGAATGTACCCGGAAATACATATTAATTATGTATTCCCTTTAGCATTCAAGAGACATTATGCAAGTGATGCTTAAAACATAACGTTTTTGTATTTGTATGAACAATGTTCAAAAATCGTTTTTCCTAGTCGTGAGAAGATTTTAGCAAAAATTTCTCATGGGGTTTTTGATGAATAATGACAATGTACTACAAGATGCAATTCCTAACTATGAAAAACATGATTTGTTATGTAATTTAGTAAATATGCTTCATGATTTTTCAAGAATTATGCATAACCCCAAGTTTTGGTTTTGTGCATGAAATAGAAATCCTAGACGCAGATCAGGAGTGTAAACATGTTAAGGATACTTACAGTGATGATTTGAGCACAAATTGGTTGAAGAAGATAGCCTAAATTATGATTTTGGTGAATTATGGGTCGAATACAGTAGGTGATAAGTTTTAGGGAGAGTGATGAATAGTACAGGGTATTTGTTTAATATATATAAAAACTGCCTCAGCAGATGACGGATCCGGCGGATCCCAAACAAGGGTTCCGCCCTTGTTGTCGTTTGGATCCGCAGGATCAGAACTCAGGTTGGGTTTTTGCCGTGTTTGGTTTTGTGAGTATATCGGCAATGTTGTCCTCTGAGGAAACTTTCTCAATTGAGATGTTTCCCTTCTGAACATTGTCACGAAGGAAGTGGTGACGTATTTCTATGTGTTTGGTTCTAGCATGTTGGACTGGGTTTTTACTAAGATCGATAGCTCCTTTGTTGTCGCAAAGAATGGGAATGTCGTTTAGTTCAATTCCATAGTCGACGAGAGCTTGTTTCATCCACAGTGCTTGTTGGCAAGCTTTTCCTGCTGACACGTACTCGGCTTCAGTTGTTGATATGGCGAGGGCTGTTTGTTTCTTAGCAAACCATGCCGTGAGACAATGTCCTACAAAAGTACAAATACCACTAGTACTTTTCCTATCAACATAGTCACCGGCATGGTCTGAGTCGGCATACACTATGGTTTCTACACCTGTCCCTTTGGGATACCATAATCCTAAATGTGTAGTGCCTTTAATGTATCTAAATATCCGTTTAACGGCTTCAAGATGAGATATTTTGGGATCTTCTTGAAAACGTGCACATAGACAAATACTAAACATAATGTCCGGCCTACTAGCCGTAAGATAGAGCAAACTACCAATCATTCCTCTATATTTAGTGCTATCTACGGATTCGTTTTCATCATCCTTTGTGATTTTGGTTTCTGAGGACATGGGTGTTTTTGTAGGTTTTGAGTCTTCAAGACCAAACTTCTTAAGCATATCTTTAATATACTTTGATTGGTTGAAGAATATCTCTTCTTCTAATTGTTTTATTTGGAGACCTAAGAAAAAGTTTAGTTCCCCCATCATACTCATTTCAAACTCGTCATGCATGATTTTTGTGAAATCGTCGCATAACTCTTGACAAGTTGAGCCGAATATAATGTCATCTACATATATCTGGACGATGATTATATTGTAACACCCGTTTCCCAGGTGTTAGGACCCACCCTAGATGAAAATGGATAAAGACTTGATGTGATTGGTTGGTCAACAAACGTAATGTTTTAGTCAAACCCGATAGTCAAGTGATAGTCAAAACATGTGTTATAAAGTTATAGGAAGTATTATGTGCCTCAAATAGATAGGAAATGGACTTCAAGGACTTAAGTTGTCATATGCCAATTGTATTATAAGTTAGTTGTGGCTAAAATAGGATGAAAGAGACTTGAGGGACCATTCTTGCCATTAGCCTAAAGATGCAATCTAGTTAGATAAATCCAGGATGTTCTAGACTTATCCATCATTATTGAGATAAAGGTTGGAGGCCGGTTTTATGGAGAAAGAAAAGAGAGGGAAAAATGCAAGTAGTGATGATCAAGTGTAGGGTTAAGTTCAAGATCAAGAATTCAACCCTAGTGATGATCCTTGTGCAAGTAAGTAACTTTAATTAGTTGTAATTGATGATTTATGAATTAGGGTTTATGAACCTAATTTGGGGAAAATGGGTAAATGATGGTTTTAAGATAATTGATGGGTTATAGTGATTATGAGGTAAGTTTGTGTGGGTTTAGTTAGTAAGAAAAAGGGTGTTCATCATATGATCAAAGTATGATCATATGATGATCAAGTATGTTAAAGGGTGTGTTGATTTTTATAGTTTTTGGTTATTTGTTATTAAGTGTTTGTGAATGATGGTTATGAAGTAGGAAAAATGATGGTGATGATATGTTGATGGTGATGATGGTGATGATAATGGTGGAATCATGATATGATAGTTAGCTTGGATTGAAGGTAAGTAACTCTCACTAAAAACATGTGTTATTTATGTATTATCATGTATATGTTATAATGGTGTAAGAACATGGGACTTGGATTCGGGATGGTTGTAAGTTAGGAAGTGGTGGCTAGTGACTTGGCTAGGAGTATGTTAGTTTATCGGCTTTGGACTAAGTAAGGTATGTAGTTGGTTATGATTGTTGTGAATTGATGATAGTTATGTTATGAGGACATGTGTGAGATGGTTGAATGTTGTAGCTTAGAAGCTTTTGATGTGGTTATGATGCTTATGTGAAAGTATGTGTATGATATATGTTTTATGTCGGGTTACTTACTAAGCGTAAGCTTATTCTTTTAGTTGACAATGTTTTGTAGGTTCATGTGCGGCGGAAGGAAGGTTTATGTTTATAGCATAAGGATTTGGAAGTGGATTTGGAAGATAGTGAATGATAGGAGCTATGTAGAATACCGAGCTCGAGTTAAAGTTGTACCCCTGATAGTCTCTTTTATGAGTCATTTATTGTGCGTCAAGGTCGTGAAATGGTTTGATGGTCTAACGATGTGTCAAAGTGTTTATTATGTGTTTGTAGTCAATGTTTAAAGGGGTGTTTGGTAAAGGTGAGAATGTACCCATTTTGGGATGTAATCGGGTCAAGTACTGTTGGAACATGTTGGATATGTTAAGTTATTGATGTTGGTTAAGTTTGGTGTAAAACGGGAGTCTTATAAGTAGTTTGTTGTGAAAATGGGTCAAAGGGGTTTATGCATAACCCGTCAGTCTGGGATCCACTTTTAGGTTCCAATATCTGGACCTAAGTGTGGATCCAGTTTATTCATCTTGGTTATGACGTTTACTCATCTTGGTTATGAATCCAGGATCCACTTTTAGGTTCCAATATCTAGACCTAAGTATGGATCCAGTTTATTCATCTTGGTTATGAAGTTTACTCATCTTGGTTATGAATCCAGGATCAACTTTTAGGTTCCAAAGTCTGGACCTAAGTGTGGATCCAGTTTGCTCATCTTGGTTATGGTCCAGATTGGTCATCTTGGTTATAAATGGTCATCTTGATTATGTTTAAGGAATTTTGTAAATGGTAAAAAGGTCGAAAGTAAAGGTAAAGCGTTTTCCGTGTGTAAAGTTCAAAATTTTTAGTCAAAGTGGTCAAGGGGCGTTACAACTTGGTATCAGAGATTCGGTTTAAGTGAATTAGGTTTCCACTATAGGTTGCCTAGACTTAAACCACTCGTAGACGCGTTAAGTTTAAGCTTAAAAAATTCGGGCAAATATTATGTAAGTTATAGGATGTGAATGTTGAGTTTTGAAACAAATTATGTGATTGCTATATGGTTATAATGATGGGGACTTATGGATGTGTTTTATGTGATTTATATTGTGGAAGATTTGATGTGTGAGTGATAAGATTACCGTGCACCTCGGGTTGTATCGGTAATCATTATATGATTATGAGAATGTAGCGAAATATAGAAGTAATGAATTAGACGTGGAAAATAGATGCCTTAGGTGTGCGACGTGAAAGTGCTTATAGCAATAGTGGGATTAGGCTTTGGTTGGATATAAAGTGAATATTGAGAATGTGGTCTTACTAATGGTAGAATTAATGAGTTAAACTCGAGTCATTGATTGTTTAAGTTATGAGGTGGAATATGTGATATGATGAATGAGCGTAAGGTGTTAGGAGTTGTTCATGTTTATAGTATTGGTGTGTGCGTAATGTAAGTCCATGGCGGACTAGACGTGCTTAAATGATAGATTACCGTACACTTGGATATTGTCGGTGATTGTTATATGATTATGTGATTGTGTGTTATGGTAGTTTAGCGAAGGCGAATGGATCTAATAAGTTGTGTGGTGGTTTATAGGAAATGTGACTAAAAATGAAAGTGCGTGACTTGTGTAATAGTGATGACCAAAGCATGGCCTTATGAGCAATTATACTTAGTGTGATAATCACTAATGAGGTATTAGAGATGGGTTAGCGGAAAGTCAAAGTATTAGGAGCGTAATTATGAATGTGTGGTAATGTTGAATGAGTGTTATAGCATAGTGTGGTGAAGAAATGATATAAATATATACATAATAAGTTCGTGATGAACTTAGTAAAGTTACAAAATGAGAAAAAGGGCATAGGGATTGAGTAAATGATGAAATAGAGCGAAATTTCTTAAGTACTAATAGCTATAATGAGTTGGGCATGTATGAGGTTAAGGTATTGCTATGAAATAATTATATTACGGCTAAGGCGATTAGCTGTAATTATTAATAATGAATGAATGTGTTATAGTTGACGATCTATGTAAGGTCTACATGTGAAGGAAGCGAGTGAGACTAATAGAAGAGAGACAAGATAAGAATGTGATGGATTAAAAATGTAAGGAAGAATGAGAAGAGTGTGTATGAGATAAAGGCATTGTCTTGAAATTATCATATTACGGCTAAGGCGATTAGCTGTAATCACTATAATGAATGCATGAGTTACGGTTGGTGAAATGTGCAAAGTCTAGATGTAAATGAGTTGAGTGGAGTAAAATGTAACGTAAGAATGTGAAGATGATCAATGAAGGCTAAGAATGCAAGAGGTAAAGTAAAGATGTGAAAATAACTAACGCAGATTAAGAATGTAGGATGATAAAACACATAGAAATGTGTATTTATAATAAGCAGGCTCATATGCTCTATGCGCTTGCATTTCACTAAAATATATGAATGAAATAATGTATATAAGATGCTTATGACTTGGATCCATTGCTAAGGTGATAAAGTATGAATGTTAATGATCCTTCGGGATGAATGTTAATGATCCTTCGGGATGAATGTTAAAGGTGGTGTCCTTCGGGATGACCAAGTAAATGAATGTTAGGGAATCCTTCGGGATGAATGTTAAAGATCCCTCGAGATGAAAACGTGTTGCCTTTATCGGCAAATGGGGTTGCCTATATCCTTGGCAATAAAAATATCCCCGTAATGAATGTGTTAATGATATGGATCAAAGTCTAAAAAGGAATATGAAGTATAAACAGGATGAATTAATAAAAGTTAAATTGGGAAATAGGAGTAGTAGTGTTATGTCGGGAGTACATAACCATGAGTTTATATTTCTTGATTTACATCGATTGGGATGCCTCTCCATGTAAATGAGGAATTATAAACGAGTGGGCTATGTGTTGCCGACACGGCACGAGTAGGGTTAGAGAAGTAGAAAGCGGGAGTTTAGAGTTAGATAGGAATTGTAAGGACTAAGATAGGAGGGTTAGAATTAGACCATGGCTTTTAGTTGGGACTTAGGAGAAACATTGATGGAATGGAGAAATTGTAATGATGATGTAATGTGCCTTGCGCGTGGTACAAAATATGATGAATGGAAATGATAGAATGTGAACATATTAGTCAAGTGTGATTATGAAAAGTCAAATAGTACGAGCTTTTTAAGTATCAAGTAGTCAAAGAATGAGAGTAGAGGATAAGGCAAGTGAGATGGTGATGTAACGGTAATAGGGCGGATTAGAATGATGATTAGCGATAATAAGTATGTCTTGTATTATGTAAAATCTAAGCATGAGTTGGATGGTATAGAATTAAACAGGAAGTAGTAGGGATTAAGGATGTGTGATATGTTATAGTATGCATAGAGTTGCAAGATCACTTAGATCGTTCCACTAAATAAACTAAGAGTTAAGGTGCTAGGAATGAGATGAGTCATGAGACTAAGTTTTGGTTAGAAATAGACGAAAGATTTCAGGGACAAAATCTAAATAAGGGGGATAGAATTGTAATACCCCTTTCCCAGGTGTTGGGACCTACCCTAGATGAAAATGGATAAAGACTTGATGTGATTGGTTGGTCAACAAACGTAACATTTTAGTCAAACCCGATAGTCAAGTGATAGTCAAAACATGTGTTATAAAGTTATGGGAAGTATTATGTGCCTCAAATAGATAGGAAATGGACTTCAAGGACTTAAGTTGTCATATGCCAATTGTATTATAAGTTAGTTGTGGCTAAAATAGGATGAAAGAGACTTGAGGGACCATTCTTGCCATTAGCCCAAAGATGCAATCTAGTTAGATAAATCCAGGATATTCTAGACTTATCCATCATTATTGAGATAAAGGTTGGAGGCCGGTTTTATGGAGAAAGAAAAGAGAGGGAAAAATGCAAGTAGTGATGATCAAGTATAGAGGTTAAGTTCAAGATCAAGAATTCAACCCTAGTGATGATCCTTGTGCAAGTAAGTAACTTTAATTAGTGTTAATTGATGATTTATGAATTAGGGTTTATGAACCTAATTTGGGGTAAATGGGTAAATGGTGGTTTTAAGATAATTGATGGGTTATAGTGATTATGAGGTAAATTTGTGTGGGTTTAGTTAGTAAGAAAAAGGGTGTTCATCATATGATCAAAGTATGATCATATGATGATCAAGTATGTTAAAGGGTGTGTTGATTTTTATAGTTTTTGGTTATGTGTTATTAAGTGTTTGTGAATGATGGTTATGAAGTAGGAAAAATGATGGTGATGATATGTTGATGGTGATGATGTGATGATGGTGATGATAATGGTGGAATCATGATATGATAGTTAGCTTGGATTGAAGGAAAGTAACTCTCACTAAAAACATGTGTTATGTATGTATTATCATGTATGTGTTATAATGGTGTAAGAACATGGGACTTGGATTCGGGATGGTTGTAAGTTAGGAAGTGGTGGCTAGTGACTTGGCTAGGAGTATGTTAGTTTATTGGCTTTGGACTAAGTAAGGTATGTAGTTGGTTATGATTGTTGTGAATTGATGATAGTTATGTTATGAGGACATGTGTGAGATGGTTGAATGTTGTAGCTTAGAAGCTTTTGATGTGGTTATGATGCTTATGTGAAAGTATGTGTATGATATATGTTTTATGTCGGGTTACTTACTAAGCGTAAGCTTATTCTTTTAGTTGACAATGTTTTGTAGGTTCATGTGCAGCGGAAGGAAGGTTTATGTTTATAGCATAAGGATTTATAAGTGGATTTGGAAGATTGATGAGGCGAAAAGTGTACCGCTTTTAAGGGGTCATTTAAGCCCGAAATCGTATTTATTTGATCAAATATTGCCCTAAATCGTTCCTTTTGTCATTTTAGGTACTTTTGAGGAGAAATCTGGAAAAGGAGGCATTTTGGACGTTTTTGGAGCATTAAAGTGAAGAAAACGGCAAAGTCTCAAAATTGTGTTGGAAGTTACCTTTGACGGCGTTAGGATTAACCCTGGACGGCGTCATGGCTTGGCAAAAGTGGTGGATGTGAAATTTACTCATGATAAGCCAGTGAAAATTGCATGTGAATTCTGACGGCGTCACGCTTTAACCTGATCAAGGGCGTCACGGCTTAATTCAAAGAGGGACGGCGTCACGTTCAAGGTCTGACGGCGTCAAGCCTTGATAAGCCAGAACGGATTTTGGAGAGCTAAAGAGGGACGGCGTCAAGAAGGTCATCCGAGAACCCTAAAAGCGGCGAGGTGACGGCGTCACACTCCATAACGTGACGCCGTCAGATCCAAAAGTCTATATATAGTTTTCTAATTTTTTGTCATTAGTGTGGAACTTAGTGTGGAATTTTTGGGAGAAAACCCTAAGACGATTTTAGCCTCTTTCTCAAGGCTTTTTGCCTTGAGATCTTCCATGTTACATTAAAGATAAGTTATCAATTAATCATTCAATATGTCTATGTGTTGTTTGATTCTATCTTGTTCTTGTCTTTTGGTTAATATGTTAGGCTAGATTTATCTTGTGTTTGCTTAGATCTAATGAAACCTAGCTATTGATTATTGGTTATTAGTGTGTTATTAGTTGTATTGGATGATTGTTTATCTATGTTAGGCTTAAGAAAACTGGCTAACTTCCTATTCGGTAACTTGCTTGAACGTCTTAAGAAACATGAACCAAATGCGTACTAAAGGTTTTTATGGTTGTATTTAATGCACAAGCGAATTCTAGTGATCCCATGTTAGGAGCTTCCTAGCCGGCTCGACATAGGAGTGAAGTAGGAGCTTGTAGAGTTGGGGAAGTACGTACGCCACCCCACGATTGGTATTAAGGAATACACCCGTCATCCACGCGACTAATACACACTAATCAACCGGTAAAAGATAGTTAGGGAGTAAGGAAATCTAAGTAAACACATTTCTCTACACATAAGTTTTCACCAACATTTTCATTTTCTGTTATTTATTTTATTTGCATTTGTAGTTATTTGGGTTAGTTGACTAGCAACTAATTCCGCCCACTCTTTCAAACTCGAGATTTTACTTGCTTTCATAAAAATATAAAAACATAAAAAAGAATCTTCCTCAACCCTTAGACCTATTAGAGTAGTCTTTCATACCTAACGAACACTATTCCCTGTGGAGAACGATCAATCCCCCGTACTTACCACTACACTATACTACATCGGTCAGGTACACTGCCTGGTGGGGTTGTAAGCCTCTTGAGATCCCTCGAGAGGTAAAACCTGTTGTAAGGTTGCAAAACCACGCATCAAGTTTTTGGCGCCGCTACCGGGGAATAGTTATTGTTTAGGTTGAATTTTTATTTTATAGGTCTACTCACTAGATTCCTTTCTAGTGAGATTTTTATTTTATTTTTCTAGGTTTTCTTTAGTCTATCTATTTTCTTCGTTTCTTTGTTCGTAACCATTACCATTCGACATCATGGAAGATGGTAATATCCTTAATCCCAACAACCCACCACCACAACAACAACCACCACCTCCTAGAGCCCGTACTTTAGGAGAGTACTCCCGTCCTAGTCACCATGGCTATCGAAACACCATTGAGCTCACTCAAGGAGCCAATGTCACACCCTTGCGATCCGACACCATCCGGTTGGTGCAAAGCGGATGCGCATTCCATGGACTTCGTTCTGAAGATCCTAATCAACATCTCAAGGACTTTCTCAAAATCGTTGATTCTATAGACCTTGATGTTGCCACTCGAGAGACGACCCGATTGCGTCTCTTCCAATTCTCTCTGCGGGACCAAGCTAGTCAATGGCTAGAGCGTCAACCCGCAGGATCCATCACCTCTTGGGATGATCTCACCACTCGTTTCCTTGCTCAGTTTTTCCCACCGGGAAGAACTACCAAGCTAAGGAATGATATCTTGATGTTCCAACAACGTCAAGGCGAAACTCTCTACGAGGCATGGACTCGATTCAAGGACTTACTCCAAAAAGTCCCTCACCATGGCATAGAACTTTGGCTCCAAGTCCAAATCTTCTATGACCATATCAATCTCTCCACAAGGCAAACCATTGACCAATCGGCCGGTGGCAAGCTACGTGATCTAAGTGCGGAACAATCATGGGCTCTCCTAGAGGATCTTGCTCTTTATGACAACGAAAGTTGGAGTGATCCCCGTGATTTGAATAAAACGGTCAAGGCAATATCTTTGCCTTCGAACAATTCAAGCACTTCCGACCGTAGGATCATAGAACTTGAAGACCAAGTCAAGTTTCTTATGAAATCCTACGAGGCTCCTAAACCTTCAAGCCAAGTGAACAAAATCACTTCTTCATGTGAATTATGTAGTGGTCCCCATGACACTCGTGATTGCATGGAACTCCCCGAACAAGCTTTTGTGGACTACGCATCCTCGCGTACCGACGGAGCGGGAGACAAGTGGTACACTTTCAAACCCGAGCCAAACCCTTATGGTGATTCATACAACCCCTCATGGAAAAATCACCCGAACCTTAGGTGGAAACAAAACCAAAACACACAACAAACCAATTCTTCCAACCCACCTAATCGTTTCCAATCAAGCGGTTCCAACTCGAACCGTAATTTCAACAACAATCCTTCCGGTAATGGTAGTACCGATAACTTTGAAGGATTGATGTCTCAATTTATGGCATCTCAAGAAGCTCGTTTAGCCAAGTTTGAAGCCGATTTCAAACAAAAACAAAGCGAGATGACCAATAAGATTGACACTTTGTTGAAAGCCCTCAATGACCGAGAAATGGGAGCACTCCCTAGTAACACGGTCAAGAACCCGAAACTAAACGTCAACGCCATTTCGTCGGTTTCGTCTCCTAGTTCTTGTCCACAATATTATTCGGTCAATTCCATGAGCACGTGTTTCAAACAAACCCAAGTCATTCCAAATGACCAAGAAGTTATGACATCCAAATTGGTCAACAACATAGTTGAAACACCTCCCACTCAAAACCTTGATGAAGAATTCAAGGAGCTCCACCTTGAAAGTCCGGTTGTTGATGAGTTGGATGAAAAGAAGCTCAAGTTAGGCGAAAAAGGGACCGCCTTTGTTCAAAATAAGCTACCTAAGAAATTAGATGATCCGGGCCTATTTGTTCTACCTTGCAAGATCGGTAATTCGGAGGCTTATGACACATTAGCCGATCTTGGATCAAGCCTTAACTTACTTCCGTTACCTCTCTACACCTCTCTAAAACTAGGAAAACTTGAAGAAACCGAGGTGATAATAGGTTTAGCGGATGGAAGTGTTGCTTACCCGGTTGAAGTAGTTAAGGACGTGTTAGTACACATTGGAAAACTAACCATTTTAGCCGATTTCCACATCCTTGATATGGTTAGCGACCCTACATGCCCCTTGTTGATAGGTAGAGGATTTTTGGCGACCGCTAGTGCTATGATTGATTGTAAGGAATCTAAGATAGCGGTAGGAGAAGGAGATACTTAGTCAGTCTATGATGTTAAGAAACACGCCTATGATACTAGTGAGGAACCGACACCCCATTGGGTAGAATTAAATAGGAGACCATCTAGATATGGACCTTGGATAAATAGAGGCTTCATAGGACCCCAACGCCCATTTTACCTAGAAGAGGACTTTGTGAACCGAACACATACGGTAGAACAACTCTTGGCTAGGGACACCGAATTGGATCCATTTGAAGACCCTCTAGTTTTTAGAAGGATGATTGAGTTCCTAGGAGTTTTGCCAATTAACCTAGGAATGAATAAGTGGACTTGTGGAGAGGATGATCACAAGTGGGATTGGGACAAACCACCCAAAGATGGAGATGGGTCATGGCATATTAAGATGACATTGTATGACCCGGATGGAGAGAAGTTTGAAAAGATATATCGTACTAAGCGGACCAATAGGAAACTTCAATCCAAGCTTAACCATAAAGACGTCCTCGATGACGAGCTTACTTATATAGGGTAGCGTGACTTTGAGTCTAGCTACAAGACTCGTTAATAAAGAAAAGCGCTTCTTGGGAGGCAACCCAATCTTTATTTGCTTTTTTGTTTTATTTCTTTGTTTGTTTGATTTTATTTGTTTCCGTATGTATGTTTAATTTTTATTTTTATTGATTCATGTTCAAAACTAAATTGTGAAAATGCTTTATTTTGTTTTTAACTTCGTCTTAACTACATATAAAGGTATTTTGCAAAAGGTAAGTGTAAGGGAAATCTAAATCGGTTTATTAGAACACAAATGAACATGAATCGTAATAATAATAAATTAACATACATATTAGTATTTGTTTGAGTCAAATGCTTGTATCGAGTCATAGTGATGTTTTGCAGGATTTCCAGGAAGTAAGGTAAAGGTTTTTCCAGAAATTTTCCGGAAACTTAACATGAGAATTTTTGTCAGGTCATTTCTGACGGCGTCAGGGTTTATAACCTGACGGCGTCAGATTTAATTTTCAGAAATTTTTGAAAGTTTTGTTTTCATAAAAGTTTTTATTAAATCTCCAACTTATAATCTCCAGGAATCTGCAAAATTATCATTCCACAAGCATTATATCTTTATATATAGATTTATCCCGCCGATGTTATGCAGGTTTTCGTGTTTGTTTTCTCAGGTTTAACAGGTTATTTTGGACAAGGAGATGTATATGGAATCAAGCTTATGGCGATGCATTAGTCATGGAGCTTCTACATTACCTTGGAAGAAGATTTAACCGTATTATTTCATTATCCACCGAGCGAATCAGGGGAGTATTTGATTTCATTCTTTTACTTTATGCTTTTACATCTTGTTATTTGAACATTGGGGACAATGTTCATCTTAAGTGTAAGGGGGGGGGTAAAATACGATTAGAGAATGCTTTTACGCTTGATTTTTGTTTGTTTGATAGTAGATGTGTAATAAAACTGAGAGAAATACCTGTTAGGGTAATTTTAGTGCCAAATTTAAAATTTTTTACAACATATAGGAGTGAAACTTTGATCTTAATGAGCGTCTCACGGATAGGAGTTATATGACTAGCACAAAAACCGTACCACTAAAAAACTTTCCACCCCCAAATATGTGAGGTTCGCCCCTAGAATTGGTAGGAAAAGCATTTATGCTATGATGTGTGTACCGGTAGCACTTAGATTCTAGAACTTGCGTTAGGACCATTCCAAGGCCACAAGTGAGACTACATTCGTGTAGTTAGATTTACTACATGATAAGAGGCATTAGGATTAACCCATTGTTTTACACCTGTGTTTTTGTTATAATTACTTTGGCTACATTGGTCAAGTAATTCTCCCACACCCTTTGCGTTGTACTCATTTTTAGTACACGATACCCCTAGTACACCCCTCAGAGCCTATCTTTTCATTTCGACCTTTAAGCATTTTACTTAAAGGAAGAATTTGTTACACCCCACTAAAATGTACACCCAAATCGCCTTAGCCTACCTTGTATGCACTCATCTTTAGTGCATTATTGTGACAACATTTGTTTAAACCCAAGTTAATTATCTAGTTGATTACATGGTTGCTAAGTCGAGTCATATCCTTGTACATATTGTTTTGGGACGATTGGGACTCATGGGTAAAGTACTAGTGTAATGGAGTAATGGGGAAGAACATCATTTATTACCCCCATATGTGCTAAATATTTTAAAAGTACTCCAAGTTTTTCGATTATCTTAATTCGAGTCATTAGAATAGTTATTTGTAAAGTTATGTAAAAGTTTAAGTGTAAGGGGGATGCAATGCCCCTATGATGTATTATTTTGGATGGTAGGGTAAGAATGTATGCAAAAAAAAAAACAAAAAAAAACAAAAAAACAAAAAAATGAGAAAAAGAAAAGTAGAAAAAACATACGGACTACCATCCCGTTTTATTTTATGTTTATTTTATGTTTTTGTTATTTTCTTTCATTAGCTTAAGATCGAGTCGAGTCTTGGCTTAGCAACATTGTATAGTACATGTAATTGATCAAGATCTTTAACTCGCCACCAGTAAAATATCCCTTATCCAACAAAACCGTGTTTTCCTTTTCCCTACACCTAACGTTATAACCCATTTAAAAGCCCTCTTTAATAGTTTATCTTAGGTGCTTACGCCTAGTGGAGGAGGTTTTCGATCCTTTCCCAAGCCTATGGTAATCTATTTGCTATGACAGGTAGTGAGAGATATTATCCGTTTCCATTTATGAGATTTATTTTGATGACACTTGAGAGATGTGAGTATCTAAACACTACTTGTGAGGTGCTAGTTTGTAATCTCCGTGCTTATTATGATTAAAGTGGAACGATTATTTGTTGCAATTACTTTTATATTAGCGTTAAATGACCCCTAACTTGTATTTTGATTAGAATAAAAGCGCATTTGCTTGAGGACAAGCAAATCTCAAGTGTAAGGGTATTTGATGAAGCGAAAAGTGTACCGCTTTTAAGGGGTCATTTAAGCCCTAAATCGTATTTATTTGATCAAATATTGCCCTAAATCGTTCCTTTTGTCATTTTAGGTACTTTTGAGGAGAAATCTGGAAAAGGAGGCATTTTGGACGTTTTTGGAGCATAAAAGTGAAGAAAACGACAAAGTCTCAAAATTGTGCTGGAAGTTACCTTTGACGGCGTCAGGATTAACCCTGGACGGCGTCATGGCTTGGCAAAAGTGGTGGATGTGAAATTTACTCATGATAAGCCAGTGAAAATTGCATGTGAATTCTGACGGCGTCACGCTTTAACCTGATCAAGGGCGTCACGGCTTAATTCAAAGAGGGACGGCGTCACGTTCAAGGTCTGACGGCGTCAAGCCTTGATAAGCCAGAACGGATTTTGGAGAGCTAAAGAGGGACGGCGTCAAGAAGGTCATCCGAGAACCCTAAAAGCGGCGAGGTGACGGCGTCACACTCCATAACGTGACGCCATCAGATCTAAAAGTCTATATATAGTTTTCTAATTTTTTGTCATTAGTGTGGAACTTAGTGTGGAATTTTTGGGAGAAAACCCTAAGACGATTTTAGCCTCTTTCTCAAGGCTTTTTGCCTTGAGATCTTCCATGTTACATTAAAGATAAGTTATCAATTAATCATTCAATATGTCTATGTGTTGTTTGATTCTATCTTGTTCTTGTCTTTTGGTTAATATGTTAGGCTAGATTTATCTTGTGTTTGCTTAGATCTAATGAAACCTAGCTATTGATTATTGGTTATTAGTGTGTTATTAGTTGTATTGGATGATTGTTTATCTATGTTAGGCTTAAGAAAACTGGCTAACTTCCTATTCGGTAACTTGATTGAACGTCTTAAGAAACATGAACCAAATGCGTACTAAAGGTTTTTATGGTTGTATTTAATGCACAAGCGAATTCTAGTGATCTCATGTTAGGAGCTTCCTAGCCGGCTCGACATAGGAGTGAAGTAGGAGCTTGTAGAGTTGGGGAAGTACGTACGCCACCCCACGATTGGTATTAAGGAATACACCCGTCATCCACGCGACTAATACACACTAATCAACCGGTAAAAGATAGTTAGGGAGTAAGGAAATCTAAGTAAACACATTTCTCTACACATAAGTTTTCACCAACATTTTCATTTTCTGTTATTTATTTTATTTGCATTTGTAGTTATTTGGGTTAGTTGACTAGCAACTAATTCCGCCCACTCTTTCAAACCCGAGATTTTACTTGCTTTCATAAAAATATAAAAACATAAAAAAGAATCTTCCTCAACCCTTAGACCTATTAGAGTAGCCTTTCACACCTAACGAACACTATTCCCTGTGGAGAACGATCAATCCCCCGTACTTACCACTACACTATACTACATCGGTCAGGTACACTGCCTGGTGGGGTTGTAAGCCTCTTGAGATCCCTCGAGAGGTAAAACCTGTTGTAAGGTTGCAAAACCACGCATCAAAGATAGTGAACGATAGGAGCTAGGTAGAATACCGAGGTCGAGTCAAAGTTGTACCCCCGATAGTCTCTTTTATGAGTCGTTTATTGTGCGTCAAGGTCGTGAAATGGTTTGGTGGTCTAACGATGTGTCAAAGTGTTTATTATGTGTTTGTAGTCAATGTTTAAAGGGGCGTTTGGTAAAGGTGAGAATGTACCCATTTTGGGATGTAATCGGGTCAAGTACTGTTGGAACATGTTGGATATGTTAAGTTATTGATGTTGGTCAAGTTTGGTGTAAAACGGGAGTCTTATAAGTAGTTTGTTGTGAAAATGGGTCAAAGGGGTTTATGCATAACCCGTCAGTCTGGGATCCACTTTTAGGTTCCAATATCTGGACCTAAGTGTGGATCCAGTTTATTCATCTTGGTTATGAAGTTTACTCATCTTGGTTATGAATCCAGGATCCACTTTTAGGTTCCAATATCTAGACCTAAGTGTGGATCCAGTTTATTCATCTTGGTTATGAAGTTTACTCATCTTGGTTATGAATCCAGGATCCACTTTTAGGTTCCAAAGTCTGGACTTAAGTGTGGATCCAGTTTGCTCATCTTGGTTATGGTCCAGATTGGTCATCTTGGTTATAAATGGTCATCTTGATTATGTTCAAGGAATTTTGTAAATGGTAAAAAGGTCGAAAGTAAAGGTAAAGCGTTTTCCGTGTGTAAAGTTCAAAATTTTTGGTCAAAGTGGTCAAGGGGCGTTACATATATGTGATCCCTTTTTCTTGGTGAAGAGAGTATTGTTTACTAGGCCCATGGTATAATTATGGTCAACTAGGAAGGTCTTAAGTCAATCATACCAAGCTTTTGGTGCTTGCTTAAGTCCGTATAAAGCTTTCTTAAGTTTGTAAACATGATTTGGTTTTTCCAAATCGGCAAAGCCGGGAGGTTGTGCAACATATACTTCTTCATTTATAAATCCGTTTAAAAATGCACTTTTGACATCCATTTGAAATAATTTAAAATCATGTGCACATGCATATGCAAGTAGTATCCTAATAGAATCAAGTCTAGCTACGGGTGCAAATGTTTCATCGTAATCTATACCTTCTTGTTGATTGTAGCCTTGTGCTACTAGCCTAGCTTTGTTTCTTGATACTATGCCATTTCCATCCATTTTATTTCCAAACACCCATTTTGTACCGATTATGGTTTGATTTTTAGGTTGTGGAACTAGTGTCCAAACGTAATTTCTAACAAATTGATTTAATTCCTCTTGCATAGCAATAACCCATGATTCATCTTTTATAGCCTCATTTATATTTTTCGGCTCAATTTTTGAAACAAAACAAAAGAAATTACTTTCATTTTGAGCTTTAGATCTCAATGTTCTTTCATTAAGTTTTCCTATGACGTTTTCTAATGGATGACTTTTTGTTTCTTTGATGTTGACTAAATCTCTTTTTACTGGTTCATCTTCTTTATCATCTTCAACATTTTCTATATTTTCAACTATTTGACTTTCAACTAAGTCATCATCTACCAAAGGTGATGTCTTAGAGGGAGGTGGACTTTCGTCGAATGTTACATTCAACGATTCCTCGACTCTTGAGGTTTCTTTGTTCAAAACTATATATGCTTTACTAGTTTGTGAGTATCCTAGAAATACACCTTCGTACGACTTTGGGTCGAACTTGGTGAGTTAATCCTTTGTGTTTAAAATGAAGCACTTGCTTCCAAACACTCTAAAATATCATAAGGTAGCATTTTTGCCTCTGTATAACTCATATGGAGTTTTTGTCAAGAATGGTCTAATTAGAACTCGATTTAGAATATATGTAGATGTATCTACAGCGTGACACCAAAACTTTTGAGGTATGTTTTGTTCATTTAACATGGTTCTACTCATTTCTTAAATTGTCCTATTTTTACGTTCTACCACACCGTTAGATTGAGGGGTTCGAGGAGCCGAGAAATTATGAGTTATGCCATTGGCATCACAAAAAGCTCCGAATTGGATTTCGTTGTCGAATTCACGACCATGGTCAGTTCTAATTGATACTATGTTACTTCCTATTTGATTTTGAATTTTCTTACTTAAGATTTCAAATTTATCAAATGCTTCATTTTTAGTTTTTAGAAACTTAGTCCAAGTATACCTAGAGTAATCATCTACTATTACCAAAGTATAGAAGTTTCCCCCGTAACTTTGTATAGCGGATGGACCAAACAAATCCATATGTAATAATTCTAGACACCTAGATGTAGACACCATGTTTTTAGCCTTATGGCTATTATGAACTTGTTTTCCTATTTTGCAAGCATCACAAAAGTGTTGGTCATATTTCAACTTGGGCAGGTTCCTAACGAGTTCCTTAGATGATAAGGATTGAATTAACCTCATATTGGCGTGACCTAAGCGTCGATGCCATAGAGTTGAGTTTTCGTCCAAGGAGGTTAGACAAAGCTTGTCTTTAGGTGTTTTGTCGAGTTTCATAACATAAACGTTATTCTTCAAAACACCTTTTCCTATAGTTATGCCATCCTTAAGTATTTTACTTCCATTTTCACTGAAAAGGACGTTATACTTTTTGCGGCACAATTGACTAATACTAAGCAAGTTAAATCCTAAATTATCTACATGAGCAACATCATCAATAGTGAGAGAGTCATGAGAAATTGTACCTTTTCCGATGATTTTACTTTTAAGTTTGCTACCGAATGTGGCATTACCTCCGTCGTACACTTGGTAGTCTGAGTAAAGGCTTTTGTTTCCCGTCATGTGTCTTGAACACCCACTATCTTTAATCCACTCATCTGATTCTAGTTCAACTTTTAAGCACACCTAAGTTCAAGAAAAACTCAAGCGTTTGGTCCCCAATATCTCATGGGCCCGTTTGGGTTAAACATGACATTATCATGGTTCATGTAAGGAAATGGTGGACAATTGTTCAACGGCATGTAATTAGGACCATGAAAGTTTCTAGACATGTTTTGGTTCCAATTACTTTGGTAAATATGTTGTGGGTTAACATTACTTTTTGAAAAGGGGTATTTGGGAAAACTAGTTTGAGGTCTCCGTTGAACTGTTTTAACTCTGTATTCATTTCTAGCATGACCACTTCCTATAGAAACTGCTGGTTTTTGTTTGTTATTAGTTATACTAGTACTACGTTTTCTAGTGACTCTAACGAATTCAGTACGGTCAGTCTTTAGAACCTTCTGTTCAAACTTGTACTGGCGGATCCTTTTGGTACTACTGGCGGATCCAAAGTTTTGGATCCGTCGGATCCATGGGCTTCTGACTTAGTTGGAACAGTTTCTTCTTCTTTCACAGTTTGTTTCTTAAAGTCACTTATAGTTCCTAGTTTCATAAAACCTAGTCCGGTTTTATCATGAGGTAGTTTTTGTATTTTCATTATCTCATCAGCACTACTTATGTTTTTATCAAACTTTTTAAACTTGGAATTTTGTTTGATGAGATCTTCCTGTGTGGTTTTTAATGTTTCTAGTTCTAATTTAAGTTCCTGACACGACACACATGTTTCTTTAGCATTTTTACCTTTTTCCATTCGTATCTCCTTTTCTTTAAGCCAATAAACTTCGTTTTCTAAAAGTGTCGTTTTGGTTTTTAAGAACTTGTTTTTGTTTATGATTTTTAAGGTTATATCACACAGTTTGTTATATTCTACTTCTAAGGTTTCATCATCTATAGAAGAGTCAGAATGTACCTCTTCTGTATCGTGAGCCATGAGAGCAACTTCGTCGTTCTTGGGCTCGTCATCATCTCATTCACTATCACTCCAAGCTCCACTGACAAAGGTTCTTTGAGACCTGTTCTTTGGAGGCTTTGGACATTCTCCTATTAAGTGACTAGGGTCTCCACACCTATAACACTTCCTATCTACCTTTCCTTTTCTATCATCACGGTCTTTTCGGACGGATTTATTTTCTTCACGAGGTGGTCTGACGAACTTTCCTCGTCTCCTGAAGAATTTCTAGAAATCTCTTACCGCCATGGCATATTCTTCGTCTTCGCTACTAGAACAAGACTCTTCATCACTTGACTCAACTCTAGCTTTCAAGGCAATGGATTTCATTTTCTTCTTCTTGCCTTTAACTATTTCTGAGTCTTTTTCCATCACCATTTCGTGAACTTTGAGGTTTCCTATGAGCTCGTCCAGTGTCATGCTTGAAAGATCCTTAGATTCTTCAATAGCTGTCACCTTTGCTCTCCACTTTGGGCGGAGTGCTCTTAGAAATTTCCTGACAAAATTCTTACTAGAAAAGGATTCATTAAGTGCTTTAAGAGATGTAATAATAGTATTAAACCTAGCAAACGCACTATCAATGGTCTCATCTTCAGAGATAACAAATTGTTCATATTGTTAAACAAGAAGATCAATTTTGTTATCTTTGACTTGTGAGTTCCCTTGATGAGTGATAATTAGTGATTGCCAAATATCTTTAGTCGTTTTACACATAAAAACTCTTTCATATTCTTTCTTAGGTAAAGAATTGTAAAGCATCATTTTGGCTTCATTATTTTTGGCAATCAACTTCTTTTGCTCATCACTGTGACGAATAAAAGAAGTACCTATATCCCGACCACCTAAAATATCATTACTAATGGGCTTATAGTCACCCTCTACAATAATATACCACAGATCTATGTCCTTTGACTTCACATATGTCTCAAAGCGATTTTTTCCAATATATGAAACAATTTGGTTCAAATAGTGGTGGTCTTTGCATAGATTGCCCTTCTTTAAAGTTTTTAAAATCCATTGATCGTTTCAAGTTTTTAAAATACAATATATTTTGAAAATCTTGAGTAACACCGATCTGGTACCAATTGTGGAAAACTAGAAGGGGGGTTGAATAGTTTTACCGTTTTAAAATTTGATTCGCTTTGTTACTTAATGTAATTTCAAGGAAATTATACACAAACAAATAATCACACAATATATATATGAAAAGTAAAGAGAGGAAAGATCAAACCACACAACACTGATGTTTATAGTGGTTCGGCTACAAGCACTCTCTTCCTTGCCCTACTCCACTCCTCGAGCCTCTAACTCGAGAGTTATCTTTCACTAAGAAACAAACTCCCTTCTAGGTGGAGAAAACCTTTACACGTCGCTTACTTCTTTTTCCGGTACTAAGCTAAACACCGAGTTCTTTACAAGGGTACAACCACTCCCGTTTGGTTCTTTCACAAGGGTACAACCACTCCCGTTTGGTTTTTTACAAGGGTACAACCACTCCCAACACTCTTTGTGTTTTAAGGACTAAAACACTAACCTCACTCTACTGATGTATATGATACAAACAAATATATGCAAACTAGTACAAGATCACACAGTGACTAAATGTTGGGAATTATAATTTGATTATTACAAAACTACAAGGGCTTAATGTAACAGCTTTGGTATTTTACATATGGAAGAATTAAAAGCTGGAATATCTACTTAAAGATAGAAGATTTGTTATTATCTTATTAGTTAGCTTTTTGTGTAAGCTAGGGTTTTATTGTAAACCCTCTATATAAAGGGTATTAGCCGAATAGGTTTCATAGACAGAAAAATGTAGATCGACAATGAGAGTCGATTAGAAATATGTGTCTGTACACGTTTCTAGTAGTTGTTAGTAGTAGTAGGTTTATTATTCAATAAAGAAACGCGTTTCACTAAATCACAACCTTATTCAATGATAATGATTGTCTTGTGTTTATCCGCTGCGTATGAATCATTGTTATTGTTAATCCTAGATGGGCTAGATTCTGGTTTCTACAATTGGTATCAGAGAGGGTTGCTCTCGATATCTAGGGATTTGCAAGGTTGTTGCTGTCGATAAGGAGCAAATCTGAAGAAGTCGGAGCAGTTTTGAAGAGTATGAAGCAGATCTGCACATGGTACGTTTGTTTTTAATTGGCTAATACAATCAAACCTCGTACTGTCATTGAATTAATTGGAACGTGTGGGGCTGTTGCTGCTGTTGACTCTTTTATATTATCAATTCGATTGTTAATGGGGTCAATGTGTGGGGATGAATTATATTGTGGTTTGTCGTATACTGATGTGGGGCTGCGTCAATATTCAGTTATTGGTTCAATGATTGGTCAAAGGTTAACAATAGTTGGTGTTAACTGATCTTTATTAATTGATGGAATTCATAAGTGGGGCTGGATGGTTTAATCCGTTTTGTCATCTTCCGGTTTGTGAGAATTGCAAGTTGAGGGTGTGTCGTATTCAATATGCTCAGTCAACCCTATATTGATTTTCTAAATTGGTGTGTGGATTATTTTATTCGGCATGTGGGACTGATTTTAAAATTCCATCTCTGATCGATGTTATCGTGTACGCATTAATGGTTGTGAGGCTGTTTCAATTGTCGCTGATGTTGAAGTCTGTCTGGTCTGACTTCATTACTGCTGCTATTGGTATTCGGCTGCTGCACTATATTGTTTCCACTGCTAGCATTATCTGATTCTGCTGCTAGCTTTATTCATTCTGCTCTCACATGGATTCTGCTGCTACGCTTGAATTGTTCCTGCTGCTCGGATTCTGCTACTCATAAAAAAAATAATAATAAAAATAAAAAATAGTACTGATCGATTCCTGCTGGTTGCCTTGGTTTCTGCTGGTTGGTTCCTCCTGGCTGTTGCTGCTGGTTAGTTCCTGCTGGTGGTTTCTGCTGATACTGCTGGTGGATTCGGTTAGTGCTGCTTGAACAGTTTTGGATCACGGTTTCTTCTTTAATATTTTATGGCTCGTTTTGGTGATTATTTGAAGAAGACGATTGATCATGACTTAATTGATGTTGTAGTTGAGTTTCACAGTGCGCGTTCTTATCATATCTCAAAGTGGGTGTTACACTTTGGAGGTAACTTGTTTGTTTTGTACGGTGGTGACAAAGACTTGATGAATCTAGCAAAGTGTGAGATCTATTATTTAGGGTGCTTAATGCTCACATTTGCTATCACTTTAAGGAGTTACGTTGTAGTGCTCAGTGTCTCATATAGTTGAGGATTTATCAAGAGGTCCTGGTAGCCTACTTCTAAGATGAGGTTGGAGTCACGTGGATAGTGCAAGATATAAGACGCAAGTTTGGGAAATTCAACTTCTTCATCAAGTTCGTCATACTCGGTTTTATTCATCAGTGATCATTTCATAAGGCCTACTGAGTTCGTGATTCAAGCGATGGTTATTGGTTTCAGGGGAAGCTTGTTTAACCATCTACATGCACCACTTAAGGGGAAGCGTTTTGATTCAAGCTGCATGGAAGACCCCTATTCGATGCTTACAAAAGGGGAAGAAGATGGTGACATGTTCATGTTAAGGGGAAGCATTGAAGATAGTTTTGTAATATCAAATAGGGGAAGATTGTTGGGAATTATAATTTGATTATTACAAAACTACAAGGGCTTAATGTGACAGCTTTGGTATTTTACATATGGAAGAATTAAAAGCTGGAATATCTCCTTAAAGATAGAAGATATAGAAGATTTGTTATTATCTTCTTAGTTAGCTTTTTGTGTAAGCTAGGGTTTTATTGTAAACCCTCTATATAAAGGGTATTAGCCGAATAGGTTTCATAGACAGAAAAATGTAGATCGACAATGAGAGTCGATTAGAAATGTGTGTCTGTACACGTTTCTAGTAGTTGTTAGTAGTAGTAGGTTTATTATTCAATAAAGAAACGCGTTTCACTAAATCACAACCTTGTTCAATGATAATGATTGTCTTGAGTTTATCCGCTGCGTATGAATCATTGTTATTGTTAATCCTAGATGGGCTAGATTCCGGTTTCTACACTAAACTAGACGGATAATGACAGAACGTTGATCCTTGTATGTTTGATCTCTTTGCTACAAAAGGAAAGATCAAATGAATGAATGAATGATATGGGTTAGTAAATGAATGAGTATGTATTTAAGCTATATGAGTGATGATTTGTCCAAATCATCACCTTGCTATTTATAGGCAAACTGAGTGAACAGCTGGCGGATCCCAAAATTTGGATCCGTCCTTGTATGCACTTGGATCCGCCAGTGCAGGACAACTAATAGATTTTCAAATCTTTCCATATCTTTCCATATCTTTCCATATCTTCAAATGCCAACTCTTTGGCTTGAAGATCTAAACAAAATATCACAAAATCTTAGCAAGATTGTGTACATGATGCATGCCATGATGTCATTCTAACTTTTGAAAAATAAAGTTTCCATTTTAGGAAATAAACATGTAAATGTATAAAATGTAAATTCTAGTGATCTTGTGAAATGTAAATGTGTTCTAAAAGGACTTTAACTTGTATTTATGATTTGCTAAAAGATATAACTTGTATTTGTCATTAACAAAACTAAGTAAAGATCGTAAAATATAAATAACGTTTTTGGGACGATATTTGTATTAACAGTGATGGTGAATGACTCAGAGATTATTAAAGGCAAAAAGGAAAAAGTCAAGTCCATTGCCTTAAAAGCAAGAACGGAGTCAAGTGATGATGAAGAATCTAGCTCGGGAAGTGAAGATGAAGAATATGCCATGGCCGTAAGAGATTTTAAAAAGTTCTTTCGAAGACAAGGAAGGTTTGTAAGACAACCTAGAGATGACAAGAAACCTTTCCGAAATGATCGTGATGATAAGAAAGGGAAGGTTGAAAGAAAATGTTTTAGATGTGGAGACACAAGACATCTCATAAGAGATTGTCCAAAGCCACCTAAAAACAAAACTCAAAGAGAATTTGTGAGTGGTGCTTGGAGTGAAAGCGAAGATGACGACGAGGAACCAAAGAATGACGAAATTGCTCTCATGGCTCAAGACTCAAATGAGGTACACTCTGACTCATCTTACTCTTCTATTGATTATGATATATTACAAAAAGAATATAACAAACTGTGTGAACTTAGCTTAAAAATCATAAACAAAAATAAGTTTTTAAAAACTAAAAAGGAGTTTTTTGAAAACGAAGTTTATGAATTAAAAGAAAAAGCAAAATGTTTATAAAAGAGTAAAGCCATTGACACAGTATGTACATCATGTCAAGAGCTCAGACTTGAAATTGAAAGACATAAAATCACACAGAATGATCTCATCAAACAAAATTCAAAGTTTAAAAGATTTGATAAGAGTATTTGTTGTGCTGATGAAATAATGAAAATCAAGAAATTACCATATGATAAATCTGGATTAGGATTTATGAAATTAAGAGATTTAAGTAGTCTAAAGAAGCAAGCCGAAAAGGAGCAAGAAACTGCTCCAACCACCTCAGGAAGTCACGGACCAGACGGAACCAAAAATTTGGTTCCGTCCGTTGAACCATTTGGTTCTGTGAGTTCCTCAGGTGAACAAAAAGATAGCAAATCGGCTCGTACTGAATTCGTTAAAGTCACAAAGAAATCTAAAGTTGTTACAAATGAAACTAAATAAAAACCAGCTGTTACATTAGGATTAGGACTTGCTAAAAATGAGTATAGATCCAAAACTACTCAACAAAGGCCTAAAACAGCTACTCCCAAACGCCCCTTTCTAAAGAGTAACTACAACGCACAACCCAACTATCATCATAATGGTTGGAATCAAAACTTCCCTAGACATTATCAAGCTCCTAACTATATGTCATGGAACTCATATCCACCGTTTCCATACATGAATCAAGTTAATGGGATGTTTAACCAAAATGGACCCATGAGATATTGGGGACCAAATGCTTGAGTTTTTATATAACTTAGGTATGCTTGAAAGTCGGATTGGAACCGGACGAGTGGATAAAAGATAGTGGTTTTTCAAGGCATATGACGGAAAACAAGAGCCTCTTCTCAACCTACCAAGAATATGATGGAGCTAATGTCACTTTTGGTAGCAAATTGAAAAGCAAAATCATCGGAAAAGCTACTATCTCTCATGACTCTCTCTCTATTGATAATGTTGCTCATGTTGATAATCTAGGATTTAACCTACTTAGTATTAGTCAACTATGCCGTAAAAAGTATAATGTTCTATTTAGTGAAAACGAAAGTAAAATACTAAAATATGGAATAACCATAGCAAAAGGAGTTTTGCAAAACAACGTATACGCCATGAAAATTGATAAAACTTCTAGAGATAAACTTTGCTTAACTTCGTTAGATGATTCCTCAAATCTTTGGCATAGACGATTAGGCCATGCTAATATGAGACTTATCCAATCTCTATCCTCAAAAGATCTCGTTAGGAACTTACCCAAGTTGAAATATGACCAAAACTTTTGTGATGCTTGCAAAATTGGAAAACAAGTTCATAGTAGCCATAAGACTAAAAATATGGTGTCTACATCTAGGTGTCTAGAACTTTTGCATATGGATTTATTTGGTCCATCTGCTATACAAAGTTATAGAGACAACTTCTACACTTTGGTCATAGTAGATGATTATTCAAGATATACTTGGACAAAGTTTTTGAAAAGTAAAAACGAAGCTTTTGATCAATTTGAAATTCTTAGTAAGAAAATTCAAAACCAACTAGATAGTCGTATTATGTCAATAAGAACGGATCATGGTCGTGAATTTGATAATGAAATACAATTTGGAAACTTTTGTGATGCCAACGGCATAACACATAATTTTTCGGCTCCTCGTACTCCTCAGTCAAATGGTGTAGTAGAACGCAAAAACCGGACTCTTCAAGAGATGAGTAGAACAATGCTTAATGAACAAAACATACCATAAAAATTTTGGTGTAACGCCGTTGACACTTCAACCTATATTTTAAATAGAGTATTAATTCGACCATTTTTGAACAAAACACCATATGAACTATATAAAGGTAAAAAGCCTATGCTAGGATACTTTAAAGTTTTTGGAAACAAATATTTTATTTTAAACACTAAGGATTACCTCACCAAATTTGACTCAAAGTCTTATGAAGGTGTATTTCTTGGATATTCTCAAAATAGCAAAGCTTATATTGTTTTAAACAAAGAAACCTTGAGAGTCGAGGAATCGTTAAATGTAACATTTGACGAAAGTCCACCTCCCTCTAAGACATCACCTTTGGTAGATGATGACTTAGTTGAAAGTCAACTTGTTGAAAATAAAGAGAATATAGATAATGACAAGGAAGATGAACTATTAAACAAAGAAATTGTTAATATCAATGAACCTAAAAGTCATCCATTAGATAGTGTCATAAGAAAAATAAATGAAACAACCTTAAGATCACAAGTCCAAAATCAAAGCAACTTCTTTTGTTTTGTATCAACTATTGAACACAAAAAGATAAATGAAGCTATAAAAGATGAATATTGGGTCATAGCAATGCAAGAAGAATTAAATCAATTCGTTAGAAATGATGTTTGGACATTAGTACCTCAACCAAAAAGTCAAACAATAATTGGAACAAAATGGGTATTTCAAAATAAAATGGGTTAAAATGGTGTAGTGTCTAGAAACAAAGCTAGGCTAGTAGCACAAGGTTATAATCAACAAGAAGGCATTGACTACGATGAAACTTTTGCTCCGGTTGCTAGGCTCGAGTCTATTAGAATTTTACTTGCATATGCATGTCCACATGATTTCAAACTTTTTTCAAATGGATGTCAAAAGTGCATTTCTAAATGGATTTATAAATGAAGAAGTATATGTCGCACAACCTCCGGGTTTCATCAATTTTGAAAAACCTAATCATGTCTATAAACTTAAAAAGGCTTTATACGGACTTAAGCAAGCACCAAAAGCATGGTATGATCGACCTAAAACATTCTTAGTTGAACATAAGTACACCATGGGTTTAGTAGATAACACTCTCTTCACCAAGAAAAAGGATTCACATATTATCATTGTCCAAATATATGTGGATGACATCATATTCGGATCAACTTGTCAAGAGCTATGTGATGATTTCTCAAAAATCATGCATGACGAGTATGATGGGAGAACTAAACTTTTTCTTAGGACTTCAAATCAAACAATTAGAAGATGGGATATTCTTTAACCAATCTAAATACATAAAAGACATGCTTAAGAAATTTGGTCTTGAAGACTCTAAACCTATTAAAACGCCTATGTCTTCGGAAACCAAACTAACCAAGGATGAAGAAGGTGAATTTGTAGATATCACTAAATATAGAGGAATGATTGGTAGTCTACTCTATCTCACGGCTAGTAGACCCGACATTATGTTTAGTGTTTGTCTATGTGCTCACTTTCAAGAAGATCCTAAAACATCACATCTTGAAGCCGTAAAATGAATTTTTAGATACATAAAAGGCACCACACACCTAGGATTATGGTATCCCAAAGGAACAGAAGTTGAAACATTAGTGTATGCCGACTTAGATCATGCCAGTGACTATGTTGATAGAAAAAGTACAAGTGGTATTTGTACTTTTGTTGGACATTGTCTCACCTCATGGTTTTCAAAGAAACAAACGGCTCTTGCCATCTCAACAACCGAAGCCGAATACATATCAGCAGGAAAAGCATGTCAACAAGCTCTATGGATGAAGCAAGCTCTTGTCGACTACGGAATTCAACTTAAAGACATCTCTATCCTTTGCGACAACAAAGGAGCTATCGACCTTAGTAAAAATCCAGTTCAACATGCTCGAACTAAACACATTGAAATCCGTCATCATTTCCTTTGCGACAATGTTCAAAAAGGAAACATCTCAATCGAGTAAGTATCATCAGAAGATAACATTGCCGATATTCTAACTAAACCTCTTAAACGTGCTTGGACTAGGACTAATGGAACCTAATTTGTAGTTTTAATCTTAGCTTAAACCTTCGTTTGAACAAAAAGACAAAAACTGACCAAATTATGTTCTGGTCCCAAGGAACCATTCGACAGCACGGACGGAACCAAATATTTGGTTCTGCCCAGTCCGTGGGTTCCTGGGTCAGAATTTAAATAACTTAAACAAACACTCCTTTTCACAAAACCAAAACACACAACGACTCAAACTCATTTCATAACATATTACTCTCAAAATTAAGGCATCTCCTTCAACTAATCTCAACTCAAATCAACATTGTAAGCTTCCTTACTACTTTTCTTCTCTCAATTCTGAGTCTAGGGTTTCTAATTTATGCACAAAACCAAAACTTGAGGATTATGCATTTTCTTAGGTAGATCATGAAGTACATTTGTAAATTACATAACTAATCATATTTCCCTTAGTTAGGAATTGCATCTTGTAAGACATTATCACGATTTACTAAAAACCCCATGTCAAATTTTTGTAAAAAACTTCTCACGATTAGGAAAAATAATTTTTCATATTGTTCATACAAATAAAAATGTTATGTTTAAAACATCACTTGCATAATGTCTCTTGAATGCTAAAGGAAGTACATAACTAATATGTATTTTCGGGTACATTCAATCGAAGCTACATTGAATTAGGAGCGTTTGGGTTATCTCTCGTTTTGTTACAAAATTGCTAAAGAAATTCTTTTTATGCATTAAAAAAAAGGAGTCGAGATAACCGCACATCCACATTGTCTTCATATAGGCACACACTAGAACATTATATCAAAATTCTCATTAGTTTCGACTAAAGTGTGAAATTTTTGTATCTAGGATCAAACATGCCTCCCGCAACTCACTATGACCACAAAGACACTCTCAACTACATTCCCAAACACCATAAGACTAAGGGCCTTACTCCCGCACAAGTCAAAATCTTCAAAGCTCTAGAAAAACGTTACTTTCATGAGGGTAGAACCATTGACCCATCCTTTCTGGAAGGCACAAACATTCGTCACTTTGATGGTCTCTTAGACATTAACGAACAAATTTGTTCTAGATTTGTCCTCGAATTCTATGCTAGCGTAATTCTCACTAGTAATGATAATGGACTCATGTCAATTCAATTCAAAGCAAACCAAAATGACTTCAACATACCTCTCCATCAATTTGCGGAAGTCCTTGGAATTCCATGTGAAGGTACATTCCTTTACTCGGATAAATGGTCCCTTTCAATCCTTGACTCAATCGTTGATCGTATTCCTCCATACGACACTCCTCTAGTTGACAAAGAAATAATCTGAGACCATCTTTTCCTTCCAAGAACTTTAGATACTAGGACAACCCGTTCGGGTAATGAAATCAACCGAGACCCATTTGGTATGGAACTCAATGAACTTAAACCTCAATTCAAGAAATGGGAAGAAGTCCTTAGGGAAAATGTCTTGTGTACCATAGGTAACCGTGATCATATCAATGCTTGTCTTTGTTACATGCTTTATAGTTTGTCAACCCGCCAACCTTTCAACTTAGCCTACTATATTGCCAAATGGATGGCTGACATACCCATGCTAGGAACCACTGCTCTTCCCTACGGGATGCTTCTCACCCGTCTCTGTAGAGCCTTTGCACCCATACCTCTATATGCTAAAGGGTTTTGTCTTGACTACTCTCTTGTCAACCACATCATGGTTCCATTAAGTGATAAGAGAGTAGCAAAAACTCAAGGGAAACGTCCTCATCCTCCAACTTCCTCATCATCATCAGCAAATAGCTCCGAGGATGGACTTCCTAACTCAAAGTTTCCTCCTCTTTACTACTTCCGACAACTTCCGGCACTTGAGAACCAATCAGAAGAGTTCAAGCAAACAAGAGGAATGTTCAAGTGCATTGGAAGGTTCCTCACCAAGATTAACAAGAAATTGGACAAGCAATGAGAGGTTTTTATGAGTGTTTGGTACAATATCTAAAACAATGATGTATGATGTATTTCTCTATTCCTAGGATGATAACTTAACAGTTGACGATTATGTGAACTAACCGAATGTCTTGCAGGTAGATAACATCTTGATGTTATCAATTTTCATTTTTCACATTATTAGTGAAATTTCTAGCCCCTGCTTGATCTATACCTATACATGTGTTATTACCTGTTTTATTGTTGTTTTCTAATCACAACTAATTAATTGCACATGTTTTAGGAGAAATTATGGGATTTGAACGGGGTTCGGGGGGTCAAATATGCCCTCTGTTAAGGATTTTGGCTTGCGGATGGGACGGAACCAAAAATTTGGTTTCGTCCGTCCAAAAATTTGGTACCGCCAAATTTTGACTGACGGATTAGGCGGAACCAAAAACAAGGTTCCGCCAGTCCATTCGATTGGTTCTGCTAGCCTGCAGGTATATTTTTTAAATTTTCGTTTAATCCCGCACTCTAGATCACTCATTTTTGTTACTAGGATACTTTTCACTAATATTCACTCACATTAGGATCATGTCATTTCACTTGGACCAATAGAATAAGCATTTCCCACCAAAATTTGAAATTTCTCAAAAATACCTCAAGGAACCTTTCTCTATAAAGGAAGGAACGCTGAATTTGGTTCCTTGCAATATGTGGGTCTATAAACTCAAAGATCTTGTAATGATTGCAAGACATTAAATGCATATCTTTCCTCTTTCACTCAACTCACCTCCATTGGGTTGACTTTAGTGATTAGACAAGCTCCTTAACACCTCCAAATCATCAGGAAAGATCAATGTTGAATGGATTAACATCAAATCATTGCACATTCTTTCACAAACCTTGAACATTATTAATTAAGTGCTCCAGGATGATCATTCTTCACACCTTCACCACAACTTCTTGTGAATCTTAGCATTTCTTAAGCAAAGTCAATATGACTAAATCCACAAACTCATCTCCTTCCACTAGACCACCAAGAAGAACCGCTAGAATTAGTGTCAAACCATGTTGCTTCGTAAACTTGAACTCATCATCGTCAGACTCTTCACCTCTTAACATCTCATCACCCATCCGAGATGAAAAATTCTTGACTCTAAGTACTCCAACACCTCCACCAACATCACCTATCATTATCATTACTCCACCTCCAACTAAAACTCCAATAGCAACCACACTACCTCCGGCTCCATCACAACCACCAAAATCACCATCACCACCAAAATCTCCAAGACTTGAACCCATTGAACTCTTTGCTACACCACCAACTTCTCCTCATCCATTTTTGGATGACTTGGAAGACTTGCCACCAAGAACATCAAATCCACCACCTCTTCCATCATTTGCATCAATCGAGCGTATTGCTCATGAACAACCACGGGCATCTTTTATGCCAAATGAGCCTCTTCATAGTGAACCATCCCAACCTAAACCTCTACTTTTTCACCCTATTTATAGAGAAATCCATGGGCCACTATATGGAGACCATGCTCCACCACAACCTCAACCTCAACAACCTCAATTCTTTTCCCATACTCTTAGGGACATTGAGGAAACCATGTGGATTGATCCCCCACAAACACAAGAGGAGATCAATGATCAAGTTGATAACCTCTATGCCTTCTCCAACATGGTGGACTCCCACCTTCATGAAGCTATGCAACTTCAAACCACCTTGCTCTCTTCAATCATAGCTCCACCAAATCCCAACCACCAATCAACCAATGCTCTACCACCAAATCCCAACCACCAATCAACCAATGCTCCACCACCAAATCTCAACCACCAATGCACCACCACCAACAAATGAACCTAGTCTACCTCCAAACTTTCCCTGCCATGATTGTTCTCATTGTGTGAGAACCGCGAGGATAAGTGAAAGAACCAAGATTATGGTTCAAGAACTCCAAGATGAGATGAGGTTCATCCTCACTCACATCCTTGAGCGTCTTAACGCTCTCTCCCATCCTCCACCACAATAGACGTTATTAGCACTTTTATTTTATTGTTTCAGGATTTTATTTTTCCAGGATTTTTATTTTCCAAGTTATTTTTTATTTTCTGCATTTCCTTTAACAATCATCATCATTATTTTCTCAATTCATAAAAAATTTACTAATGAATGATGTTTAATACTTTTGTGTGTTAGTTGTGTTATTTATTTTGTACATTGCATGAATGGTTGGTTTGGATTATTTATCACTAACCTTTGTTTTGTAGCATTCAAAATCTATGTACTTGGCACCCCAACTAGGGGGAGTATTGACCAAGGGGGAACTAATCAAGTTGGGGCTTGCACTACATTCCGCTACGCTTCTCTTCTTTTTGTTTCGACAAAAAAGGGGAGAAAATATTAAACTCAAACTCACATTTTTAATCATCTAATTGGATTTAAATGTTGCATAAAATAAGTTTAATCTATATTTCTAAAGACTTGCACTTTATTTATCTCATTGCTTAAAAATAAACTTTATGTTTTGTCCTCAACAAAAAATGGGAGATTGTTAATACAAATATCGTCTAAAAAAACGTTATTTATATTTTACGATCTTTGCTATATTTTGTTAACGACAATTATAAACTTTATTTTAGCAAAACATAAATATAGTTAAGTCTTTTACATATATTATCACAAGTCTTTCTTAAACACAAACTAAACATTACTTAGCTAGCTAGTATATACATTTTACAAGTAAACTTTCATAAACATGTTAATCTAAAATGAAATTGTATTTTTACATCATTCCATGGATCATCCTACTCTCATCTAAGATTGGATAGAATCCTTAGAAGATATGGTGAATATTTTGTTTAGATTATCACCCTAGAATCCTTGAAAGATATGGTGTATATTTTGGTTAGATTTGATAAAAGATTGTGAAGATTTTCTGTCAGGTCCCCGCGGAACCAAAAGGATACACGGACGGAACCCTTGATTTGGTTCCGTCTGATCCGTGGTTTGCTGGCCTTGGTGCCTATAAATAGCAAGCCACACCATGTTGTTTATTCATCACTTACATACATAAAACAACATACATTTTCTCATTCATCATTCTCTATATCTAGCTCATTCTTATTTCATTTTAGTGAGCTTCTTTGTAGCAAGAAGATCAAAGCATTACAAGCTTCAATAAAACGTTGCAAGACTTGTTTGTTTGTCATTATGTGAATTGTATTTATTCATACATCATTGTTTGTACCAAACCATCATAAACCTCTGATAGTGATCGGTTAGTATTTTAATCCTCAAAATACATAGTGTGACGGGAGTGGTTGTACCCTAGTAAAAGAACTCGACATCTAGCTTTGTGTCAGAAATATTGTGTAAGCAACGTGTAAAGGTTTTCTCCGTCGGATAAAGGAGCTTGTTGACTAGTGAAGAAAACTCTCGAGTTGGATACTCGGGGAGTGGAGTAGGGCAAGGAAAAAGAGTCATTGTAGACCGAACCACTATAAATACTCGTGTTGTAGTTTGATCGTTTCTATCTTTCTTGCACTTTTCTTATTGTCATTTTGTTTGCATACATTAAGTCATTTCACACAAAGATAACTAAGAAAAAGAAATTAAAAACGGTAAAACTATTGAACCCCCCTTCTAGTTTTCCACATAATCGTATGTTCAGTTTCCTCGTCCGGTAAGAACCCCGTGGTAATAATGTTTATCTAAAGCCGGGGTAATGCTCACATGGATTAGGTTTAGTGTGTGTCAAAAATGGAAAAGATGAACTTGGTCTCTTTTCAAGAAAAACATGCATATTTATAGGGATGCATTTATGGTTTCATGAGATCCATTGTATGAGATCGAGGTCATCCCATGGAGGAGACAAGAATGACATGTGGGTGTGTATCATTGGCTCTTGGGTCAAAGGAATCTCCGTACGAGGTACAATTATGGTGTCATTGCGAGATGTTCGCCGCATTACCTTAGCGCCTACCTGATAACTACACGTGTTTGTAGTACAATAACGGTTATATGTCGTTGTGTGGACCGGGATTTACCAATGCAACAACGGGCTAGGGTTTCGCTACGCTTGGCCTTACTTGAGCCTTTCCATAACTTATGATTTATTTCTTCATGGGCTTGGTTTTGGACCTAAATGCCATAATCATCACTAAGTGACAAACCACACAATGAATTGGAATTGATTCTGCGTACATATTCTCATTCCACCTCTTATTAAAGGGCATTAGCATACATATCCCTTCAAAGATGTAAAATTGCACACATATATATATATATATATATATATACACACACACACATATATATATATATATATATATATATATATATATATATATATATATATCTTTTGCATGCTTAAAAATTATTGTATCATGTGTACATCAAAAACTTGTATCAAAGATATATATGCAATTATTCACTTTTGGAGGAATATATGCAATTCCCTTTTAAACGGATAGCGATTATGATCCATAGCAACACATCAAACAACAAATTAAATACTCCCTCCGTCCCATATTAAGTGTCCATAATGGAATCTTGGGATGTCTCAAATTAAGTGTCCAGGGAATATTTTCAACCAATGAGAAGAGACTTTAGTGGGTAATAGTTATATTTGATTGGTGGAGAGTGTAGTTGGCCCCACTTTCGTAAAACTTTGTGCATTTGGAAAGTAGACACTTAATATGGGACAAATTAAATACTTTTATGTATTGTGTTAGATTAGAAATGCGGGACCCTCTACTCATTAAGGAAAATAAAATGGTGACAAAACCCGAAATTTAGTGTTTTTTTCATCATGAAGGCTGCCGCTTCTCTAATCAACACATTTTTCATGATTAAAGCAACTACACTTAACATAACCTTAATACTTTTTTAGGTGGGTGCTAAAGCAATCAAATCCTCCAACAACAAAAACTAAAACAAAAACTTTTATATGCATGTTCTAATTATAGTTTAGCCTAATTTACCTTTATAGACAGTAACATAAATTTAACTAACTTTAAAGAGAAATAAAAGTGCATATATATACTAGCACAAAGGTTCACATGTTCACTTCAAAGTGCACGCTTGTTTAAACATTAAATAAATATAAATTCACACCTGTTCATTTCATTTTTGCTTGCTGCAACTTGTATTCTTCCCTTGTGCAAGAGAAGTTGCATCCTTGAGCAAGTAAATAACCTCATAAGTAAGTGTTCTAACTCCATATAATGTTCAAATGTTTAAATTGTGATGCTTGAGATAATTTCAACTCTAATTGTATAGTTTTTCTTAATATGCATGTGTGTTTGATGAACGTACTCTATGTATAGTGTCCACAAGTGTATGCAGCAATTTGAAGTCAAAGTGTGGGCTAGTAAACATAAAAGAGGAAGGTGCCCAGAATTGGCTTCCGGCAGCATGTCCGCTGCCAGAAACTCCAACGGAGTCTATGGAGTTCCTTGGGAGGTCATGGAGTGTTTCTTCTGTTCAAGTATCGAAAGCTCTTGCTCACACTTATGCTGTTGTTGAACCTCAGCATCTTCAAAACCAACCAAATTTTTTATCTGCTGATCATCTTGAGACCTCTAAAATCTCAGTAAGATCCCTTTTTTCTTGTATTTTTCCAAACGCATGCGTTAATCAGAAAGGAATATTTAGAAATGTTCCAAAAAAAAAAAAAGCATAAATGAGCACGAGTAAATGTCTTCGAAGTTTGAATACTTACTTCTAACACACAAATCTCAAAATCATGTTTATACATTGAACCATGTTGCTATCGAAATTAGATATTTCTTTCAATCATATGTCACATACCAAGTATTTATAAAGAATTTATTTCTTTTGGACAATCAAAACTAAAGTAACAAAGAAACAACTGCCTTCACTTTAATTTGAGCCGTATTATTGCAGCAACCGCAACCATTAGCAAAAGAAGATAGCCCTCCAGTTTCTCCTAGAAAAAGTGATGAAATGAAGGTAAGCGCTACTCATTGTTCTAGGTATTACCTATGTTTGAATTGCTTGGCTGGAATTCATGCGTTATAAACATGGTCAGAAGTCCATTTAGCTGAAAATTATAAGGGATAATTACTTGGAAATGTATCTTACTTGACACTTTTTGCAGTTTTGTGTAGCCTACTTATTTTTTTGCAAATCCGTGTAGCCTACTTGAATTCCGTCTGTTCCGTGTACCTGGTTCTTAGAAAAAAGTTTTATTGTATGGGAATAGACGGAATTCAAAAGTATGCTACACGGATTTGCAAAAAAATAAGTAGGCTACACAAAACTGCAAAAAGTGGCAAGTTAGATACATTTACAAGTAATTATCCCAAATTATAACTCATGCTTATATGCTAATCCTTGCTTCTTAGAAAAATATAAGTATTTCAGAGAATATGGAGGAGGGAGGCAAAAAGGTCATCAGTGAAAAGGCCATTTTTTTAAGGCAAACTAAAAACTCATACATCCATTAAGCTATACTTTAATATCAAGTAAGACTTTGAACAATGAAACCCTTTGGGAAGAACGCATAAATTTACACCTTCGCGCGGGTAGGTTAAAATCTGTTTGGTGAAAAAGGCAGATCATTTGTAGAGCAATACTATAAAAGTGATAATCCCTCCGTCCCAAAATTATTATCCCTTTTTTACTTTTTCTGTCTTTTTTTTTCTCAACTTTGACTATAAATATTTTTGTTTGTGTTATACAATTTTTAATAAAAAATATACCAATGAAAATACATTTAAAACTCAATCCGTTCATATATTTTGTTTCAAGTATTATGTAATATAAACAAAAATACTTAAGGTCAAAATTGAAAAGTAAAGAACGAAAAAGTTAAAAAGGGACAATAATTTTGAGAATGAGGGAGTAGTAAATAGAGTACTGATACTAGCTCATCATGGATCAACATCAACCCAATTCAACAAAAAAGACTCATCATCAACAAGACAAACTTTTTTTTTTTTTTTTCATGCAACAGAAATATTATAAAGCGCTTATTGATAGAGCTGTAAGTCACCTTTCTTGAAATGAAATTCACCATTTCGCCTTGGCAAGATGGGCTAGTCATTCAGGATCAATAAGAGGTCAATCAGTCGAAACAAGCCATATCACGAACGCTTTTAGTTCATCTCTAACTTTTTGTTAGAGTAATAAATAGTGTGCTTCACTAATTATTGTTAATAAACTGTTTGATCTGTTTACAGGTTCCATATTAAGCTAATTCTTTTATATTTGACGAGTTTTAAATAAAATAAGGCCTGAAATGACTCGTTCATAAATAAATTTTAAGAGATAACCATTATTAGTGGGGTCTTAGAATTGGAACATCAGCATTAAATGAAGTCAATGCAAGTATACAATCAAACTATACACATCTCAAGCAGTATGCTGATAAACTGAACATAATCTCAAAGGGTTAGCGCTGGAACAACTTTCAGTAGCCTGAAGAATGAGAAAATAGTACATAAAACAAAAATGTAACTTGAGCATATTTTTTGTATTTCGAGCACTATTCAGCTAAAGTTTATCGATTTGTTGCAGGAATTGTATCTAATTCATCAAGCACTGAACCAAGATTTTCTCTCTAACCATCAATTACTCAAAAATGGGGTATGTAAACAGGCGACACTTACTGACCTTCGTTATACTGACAACCATTTTAAGTATGCGTACTAATAATAGCTTATGAATCAATATTCTACACAGCTTTACAGGAACATTTTGAGAGGGCGGACAATGGGTAGATGGATAAAAGACCAGAAAGAAAGGAGGAAGCATGAGCTTAGGACACACAACGCTCATTTGCATGCAGCAGTATCTGTTGCAGGGGTTGCTGCTGCTGTGGCTGCTCTTACTGCTTCATCGGCAACATTAAGCAATAATCCCACTAAGGAACAAACAGCGCATACAAAAGCAGCAAATGCAATAGCATCGGCAGCAGCCCTAGTAGCATCACACTGCATAGAGATTGCAGAGGATATGGGAGCTGAGCATGAGCAGATATTATCAGCTGTAAATTCTGCAACTACTGCAAGGAGTAATGGTGACATAATGACCCTAACCGCAGGAGCAGCCACTGGTATTATTATTATTATTATTATTATTTTAAATCATAGAAAATCGTTGTGTTATTATAATTAAGTACAGTGAATCGTCTCCTATATGACAATCACTCACTAATATCGAATCATAATCTAAGATCTATAGTTGGAAAAAAACTGGGCTTATAATTTTCTCGGATGGGGTCCCAAATATCCACGCTTTGTTAATTTCCTAACCCTGAATGAATATTGACCATCATCCTGCAGAACTTGAAGCCCATCTTTTCACTATTATATATTTATTCACAGTACATACTCCATAACTAACACTTGAGGGTGACTGTACATTAAAAAAAAAATACACAGCATTGAGAGGAGCGGCTACATTACGAGCACGGCTACAAAAGGGCACTACAACAATGGCATTGGGGGAACAACAGGGTGAAGAAGGGAAAGAAGTAAGCGTATTCGAAGCATTGAACTTTGTTTCTAAAGGGGGAGAACTTCTAAAGCTTACAAGGAAAGGTAATTCCACTTAAATTATGTAAAACAGGCATGCACGGATGAATTGCAGAAACAGTATTGAATTATTCGGAGTGATTGTTCATACAGGAGATCTTCACTGGAAGCAAGTTTCTTTCAAGGTCAATGCAAAATTGCAGGTAATTTATAATAAAATTTTCACAAGGAGTAAAAAAGAATGTTAAAAGCTTGCACCTTTCAAAAACATTAAGACTAACAGTTGTGGTTCTTATAAAATATTTTATCTCTAGAAAGTTCAACCTCTTTTTAAAATTCAATTGCTATCACAGAGGGTTTCCTTTTTACAAGCTGCATGTTTGTTTTACCATCCGCTAATTATAGATGAACAACAGGTGGTAGCAAAACTGAAAAGCAAGCACATGGCAGGAACATTCACAAAGAAAAAGATGTGTAAGAATATATATTGTCATAGGATTTAGTGTACCTTTCTTGTTCATATAAAAGTAGCATATATTGATACTCCTACAGGTGTCGTCACTGGAGTCTATGTGGATGTCCCAGCATGGCCTGGAAGAGAGGTAGATGATAGCATTGAGCAGAGGCAATATTTCGGGATAGAAACTTCTGAAAGAATAATACAGTTTGAATGCAGTACTAAAGATGAAAAACACAAGTGGATAGAGGGCCTGCAGCATTTGTTAAACTGCCGAGTCAATATGGCACGGCTCACATATTAGAAATCCAATTAAAGAAGAAAAATGAAGAGAGAAATTACATTGTTGGGATTGTACAGCGTGTGGATTTTATCTATCTAGAGCGAGTGAGTGATTGTGTTTACAAATCAGAGTGGCACGCTTTATTCAGTTTAAGGAATTGCTGTGTAAGCACGACATTGATTTTTGAATGTTAACTTTGTAAATGGATTTGTGAATGCTTGATGACTGCCGAGCTTCTACTACATCAGTGAGGTTTCCTCACTCTAGCTCTTTGATAAAGTCATGTTATCAATAAATACCTGAAACATGGGATACAGTTAACTGGGATAGTTAAAAAAAAACTGTTACAAATGTTCAAACTTTAAATTTATTTTGTGTAATATCCCTGCATTTAAACTAACAGTAATCAATAAAAGCAGCACAAGTTCATATTGATTCACGCCAAAATAGGTATGGGTGACAAAAATATAAAACAAAACTAAACAAAATGTTGATATTGTAATAAACACCTAAACTAACCCAATTTTGGCATTGCGGGTCTATACTGTGAAGGTGTACTACAAAATCGTAAAACAAAAAAGTAAGGGTAATTACAAGAGTGAGTCGTTTGGATGATACACTGTTATTAGCAGCATTATCACTCATCGGTATGCCTAAAGACTGACACTTGCATCGTACTCGATACAATAAGCCACCCAAATTCACAAAAACAATACCCAATCATGTGGAGCGGGTAGACACTCTACCCCTACCTAAGGGTAGAGAGACCTCCGGAAAAAGTGTGATAAACTGACCAAATTTGTTGATCGCAAATACGTCTCACCGACATAATCACTTACCTTTAAGTAAATAATATTTAAAAAGAAATGCAAAGTATACACATTTAAAGCCTGTTACAATAGAAATCCGAGGGGGGAAGCCTTAAGTTATTCAAATTCTAAGGCTACAACTAACTCGCAAATTTCAAAAGTTTCCTTTTTTTTTCTACTAGCGAACTAGTTGTCTGTTGGTACGTATGTAGGCACCAAAGATGCAGGCAGAGACACAGAAGCATAGTCATAAGTACCATATCCATCACCACGTGTAGCAGTAGCATCTATATCCTGAGAAGGGTAGGCATACTGATGCCTGTGGTTGCCAGAAGTCTGAGAGCTGGGGTATCTGTAGTCAACCGCATATGAGCTATATGGGGCAGATAATGTACTGGCAGATTGCTGATGTGCTGTTTCAGTGAGGAGTTTTTTTCGAGCTAATGCTAACCTTACAGCTTTAGGCGGTCTAGACGAGCCACTACCACCCCTTTCGCTGCGGGATCGCTTGTTTAAGGGGGTGCTTGTGGATGTTGTTGTAACAGACCTTTTCCTAGATTTAATCTTATCCAGCTCACTGAGATGTGTCTGCAAGTCGGCAGTGGTGAATTGGGATTCAAGTTTGTTGTCTTCTATGCATTTGATGACTGTTCTAATGACACTCATTTCATTGCTGACATCGTCCTGAAACATATGCAATTCGGAATGAGAATTCTATATTTGTCTTATGATTGGTTTATTCAAAAGAAGCAAGTTGACTTTTAAGAGTCAAACCTCTCACTTTTGAGTTTAAGTATGATTGCAATCTTTTTACAGGTTCATAACCAACTTTATACTTGTTACCGAGTTCAATTCAATTATCACCAAAATGTTATAAGAACTAAAATCAATTTTATAGTGGCAGCAACCGCAAATTAAAGAAAATAGAAGCAGTGAACTATATTTTACAACCAATCAACTTCTGTATGAAAACAAACGTAACTTCTGGAAAGCATTATAATACCATTTATGTTCGTCACCATGTTACAAGGTGTTTAATCGAAAATTTGACATTAGTCAATAGTCATACAATAAAATAAAAAATAAAGATTTTTAATGACCAATGACGATATTATCAATAAAGTAAGAGTATATTGCTATTTATTTCAATTACCTATATAAAAGGTAACTCAATTTACCATGGGAAAATGTATACTCAACAGTGAGAAAATCCATCCGGCCTAGGAAACAGGGTGTTAAGAATATACATACCAACGAGGAGGAAACCTTGCGAGTGTTTTCTCGATATTTCTTAAGACTGGATTCGAGTAGAGGAACTGGGGGAAACTGCTCAGTCAGTCCAGCCTCGTGAGAAAAATATACGGCCTCAATCTCCTTGCCATTCTTTACCAACTCTTCAATTATATCTGCACAAAGAAGACACAAAACAAGTGTGAATCATAAACTCGTCCCATTGTTTTATTAATTTACCCTTAGCAATCTGTAAATAATAACAACTTGAAACCTTTTGAACCAAACAACAATGATCTCACTGCAACTGGTTTCATGGGGCATGAAATTATGTAGCTGAGGCTAAGAGAGAAAGAGGTTATCAATATCATGGGGTGCATGCCCCTCGTATTGGCAACACCATATTTGTAATTGAAATTTTGAGAGAACTTAGAAAACGTTGTTCATGGCATCTAGCAAGAAGCTTCTCATAGATCTTAATGGTTGTGCTTCTCATATTTTGATATAAAAGGTAGTTTAAAGCTGATATTGAGTTGATTTACCAAGTTCTACCCCGCACAACTCGACTGATAATGCAAAAAGGTTGAAGACTTTTTGTCATTGTCAGTCTGATCATAATGAAGCAAATATTCACAACCAGCTACAAGGGGATCTTTTTTTATCTTTTTTTCTTTTCTAATTTAGTAGTTTTACTTTTCAGGTTAACTTTATAAACTCCTTGCCATTATTGTCGTAGTCAATTTATCAATTTTGCACTATTAATGGTCTATGAATCACATACCGTATGGTGGGAATAATTTTGGGTTATACTTATTTATTCGACAAGAGGATGATCACGATATAATCTATATGTTAGTGAATAGTAAAAGATGAAGTTGTATAATCCGACCAGACATCAAATTCACTAACATCTTCATAATTTCGATATTTTCAAATTGATATTACCTTTTCAAATATTCGATTACTATGATGAAAAACATACTAGCTTCAACTTCTAGTGAAACTAATATTTTCCATAACAAAGAGCACGTTTAACACTAGTGATGTTAGCAATACTACATAGATAACCAACTACAAGTAACACGTCATATTCACAAATCTAAAGTTGACAATTATGCAAATACTAACCTCCCATTTTGTCTCCGAAACCTAACGCCAGTGCAAACTTAGCCATATCCCTCCCAGCCGCAAATTCCTTAACCATATTCATCAAAAACTGATCATCAAACTTGTGCTTCAATCCAAACGCAATCACAATTTGCAAAAACATCGTAGCTTCCCCTGAACCCGTCCCGTCACTACAACCCAACAAAACCCCTTTCCAAATCTCCAAAACCTTAAACGCCCGTTCCTTCAAACTCCGAGCAACTCCATGATTAGGCAACGCCAAAGCGGTATGTGTCAACAACCCATAAGCCCAACGCCTATCCGTCATCCCTTTAACTCTAACCAAACTCATTTTCAACCCAACAAACTCCTCAACAGCATCCAAAACAAACGTTAACAAATCGACACAATCCAATGCAGCCTTAGCCAAATCCTCCCTGGCCAAAAAAGACTCTCTACGCTTTGCCAACAGAAACTTAATCAAACCATTTGAATCCATTCTCCTAAAAAACATTTTCAAAGTGGTGTCATCACAAGATGACTGCTCAAAGTTTTGAACAGAGGCTGCTAAACTAGCTTCTTTTTCCGGGATGGTGGTCTCTCGAATATCGAGTGTTTCGAGTGTTTTTTGTCGCTTTTTTTTGAAATCAGCGATTTGGGTATCTAAAATTTGTGATTTTTTTAAAAGGGTTTCATCTAAAGATATGAAAGTGTTGATTAGTTTGGTGTGGGTGTCTGTGATGGTGGTCAGAATGGTTTTGTGAGATTCTAATTCTTTGAAGAAATTCTTCAGTCTCTCTGGGTATTCAATGCTCCTCATCATGATGATGATGATGATAATTCTTCGTTCCGTTTGTTTGTGTTGTGGGGAAGAATGAATAAACTCATTTTTTTTGGATTTAGGGGCAGTTGGCATTTTTTAAAAGAAATTAAATATATTTCGATGATTTTTTTTTTTTTTTTTTTTTTTTTTAATCAGAAAAATCAAATCACATATGATTTTTCTGGGCGAAAATTTTGAAAAAAAAAGTTCGTCGAAAGTATATAATAATGCATATCTATAGAAAGATAATTTAATTATCGTCGCGATGGTATGATTTTTTCGCGTAACGATTAATGGTTTGCGAGATATTTAATTTTTTTAAAAATGGTGAAAGTTTATATTTTTTGTTTTGATAAAAAAATGAATAGTTATGATTGATTCATTGGATCTATAACAAATATGATATGTATATTGAACTTTTGCCCTGTTTTATAAGTCTTAATTTTTTGGGCTTATTTTGATATTTATAGATTTATATGAGTTTATCATATTTTAATAGACTTATGGAAGCCCCCAAGTCTCAAAATAAGCCATAAAATTAGAGCTTATGTAATATAAACCAAAAAATAATAAACTCATAATCCAGATATAAGCTTAAACAAACACCCACTTAGCTTTTCATGAATTATTTCAACTTATTATGCTTATTTAGCACACGCATAAGCAAGCAATATACGAATAGATTATAGTTTAGCTACCGGAGCTAACTTTCATCATAATCTATTCCCTCTTGTTGGTTATATCCTTGCGCTACTAATCTAGCCTTATTTCTCGATACTACATCATTTTCATCAAGCTTATTTCTAAATACCCACTTAGTTCCAATTATAGTGACATACTTAGGTAAAGGTACTAGCTCCCAATCATCGTTGCAATGAATTGGTTCAATTCTTCTTGCATTGCTACTATCCAACTCTCATCTTTTAGGGCTTCGTCAATATTCTTATGTTCTATTGTTCGTTTGTTCAATCTACCTATCACATGTTCTAAAAGATGATTCTTAGATTCTTTAATGTTTGCTATGACATCTTCTTCTAAGGGTTCATTTTCATCATTTTTATTTTGTTCGACTTGATTTTCTAGGTCCAAGTTGGTTTTCTTCTTAATAGTAGTTTCTTCATCTAAATCATCATCCACCAAGGGTGATGTTTTAGGTGGGGGAGGAGATTCATCAAACGTAACGTTCAATGATTCTTTAACTTTCATAGTAGCCTTACAAGCATCACAAAAATGTCGGTCATACTTAAGTTTGGGAAGGTTTCTAACTAGTTCCTTAGAAGCAAGTGATTGAATCAAACGCATGTTTGCATGTCCTAGTCTCCTATGCCATAATGTTGAACTATCATCTATCGAGGCTAGGAAAATTTGATCTTTCGGGTTATTTCCTAATTTCATCACATATAACCCATGCTTCCTAATGCATTTACCTATGATTTTACCATTGTAAGACCTTATATTTATCAACTCTATCACATATATTAAGCTCGTATTAGGTGAAAACAAGAGAGATGTATGTGAACTTAAAGAGAGAAAGTATAGAGAAGGAAGAGAGAAATCTTATTAATAAAAAACACACACTACACCTTGAAGCACACCTTACAAATGAGGTTTTAGGTGGCTTTTATACTTCAACTAAGGCCATATGAATGGGCCTTTAGATGGGCTATGGGCTTGGTCTTGGATTACATAAGATAATAAGGCTAGCTTACTTACATACTAAACTATTAGCTTACCAAGACCACGAGCACTTTACTTAGACTAATATTCGTTTACTAACGACATTACAAAGTTCATTAATACAGGAATGACCATCACTTTTTCTTTAATGCTAACAATCTCCCCCCAAGGGGTGGTCATTCAGATGATGCTCCACGTGATTAGGTCTTCTGTCTTCTTTGTCTTGAACTTTGTGTGTCGTTTTAGAATAGTTTTGATTCTTTGTTCCTTCATGCTTTATGATCTTCAATCATGGTCTTTTGATCTTTCCTGCCTTTGGTCAACATCTTCATTGATTTGTTGTGGTGTCTTCTCCAACATACTCATACGCTTTGAAAATACTTTGATCTTAATACTTACGTCTTCCTCACTTGATACTTGAACTTGAACTTGTTCTTGACTTTCTTGATTAGCTCTTGACTTTGACGTAACTTTTTGTATTAAACTTGATCTTTTTGTCTTGAACGTTCTTTTCTTGAGCTTGTAGAGGATGAACTTCATAAGTATGAGTATGCGGAGGTGCTGATGTTTGATATATGAAATGATGGTGTACGGTCTTTCTCCAAGGGGACTTTCATCAGTACCTGCATAAAATGTTAGTTGAAATCACCAATTGATCATGGTGGACTTTTCTTAGAGATTAGACCACTACGATTGTTTTACTGATGAATGTCTTGATTCCATTCACCTTGGTCGGGCGCATCAGCCGTCCTAATCCTGTTGAGGGACAGTTATCAATACTATGGACAAAATCCTAGTAAAGACCCACATCTTAAGGACTCGATTTGTGAAAGTAATCTCCTTGGCGGGATTTCCAGCACTTATAGGCTCAGACTTCGAGAGACTTAACAGCATAGTGTGAAAACCCTCTCTAATCCTTACAAAGGTTGTTCATGAATTGGATACCCTCAAGAAGGCTTACAACAGATATACTGAAGTATACCCACAATTCAGGTGAGCCGCTGAAGTATACCAAAGTATCACTCCACGACTGTAGACCGTTTGGAATATAATGTAACCATCATGATATGTAAGGCAAGATCCGAAGATCCTATAAAGACTCTTATACAACTTGTGTCCTTTTGGTTTGTTTGACCAAACCAAACAAATTGTATGCTTTGGAAAGTGTATCCTAAGATATCTTTTGATGAATCTCATGGCTCTAGACTCGATTAAGTGCATTTTGATTTCAGTAGTCGGAGGCATGGAGCAGAGGGCCTCCTTTTCAATAGCAACACATCTCGGAGTGAGAGGTCGATAGATTATGCAAGGTTCTCCATGAGAAATGAAACAAATATCTTTTAAGAGATACCTAAGTGGCTAGGAAGGGTTGTGTAGTGCGTCACTGGGTCCATGACGTCTTATCTTCAATACCAGTATCATTTTTGTGATAACCGATATCAGATGTATTGACCTGGTTTCTGCCCTAAGTTTTCATGGAGGGCTATTTCTTTTCACTCTTTCATAAACTTTTCTTTTTAGTTCTTCAACCCCTTCTTTCTCCTTTCATCACTTTACTCATTTTTTTCAATCATACCTAAGGACTTCTAATTCTAATCTATTGGAATTTTCCTTGGGTAAATCCCTCCGGCTCTGGCGGATCATAGGACATAAACATAACCATAATCACCTTATTACTCCATGATTATCCTAGGTTCATTGATCACATGCCATAAAACCTTTTGTGAAAATCTCTCAAAGTGTTTATGATTATAAAACATATTTTGTTAACACTTCGAGAGTTTTGCATTTTCTGAAATACTCCCCGTTCACATGTGCTTATGTGTTTTAAGATAGATTTACACATGTTGGGTAGAGTTCGCACTTTTGAATTGATCGATTTTCAGTGAACATGACCGATTCGAGACACGCTTACATCACTAGTTAGACTAGCTTGAAATTATTATCCGTCCTGGTCAAGTTCAAAGAAAGTCTCTCGAGACGATACACTCTACTTAGACAAGTCCTATTTGAGATACGCTTACATCACTAGTTAGACTAGCTTGAAATTATTACCCGTCCAGGACAAGTCTTTTCGATTACTGACATTTAAGCTTCGTCAATTCGTTTGTTATATCTGAGTCGAGCTCATTTGAGATTCAACTATGATCTTTAAACATTTTGATCACATTTTAATCACGTCTTCTCCCCCTCAAAAATAGCATATTCGTGATATTTTTTATATCAACTGATTAATAGAAAAACTTTTGGAAAGATAGACGGATTTGTTTTTGCATGAAATCGGAACATTTTTGTTTTATACTCCCCGTTAATGAAAGCGTATTTCGAATAGAAATTTTAAAATCAATTAAGGGTTTGGAGGGAGTTATCTTTTTGAAGTATGAGTTATGTGCTAGAAATGTACATAAAGCTTTTTGTAAAAACGAGTTTTTGTTTGAAATCTTTTCGTTTGTTTATACTCGAACATTTTTGAAAATGATTTCGTCTTTGAAAATACGAGTCCTGATCTGAAATAATCAGAAGTCATCATTTAAGTTCGGGTTTCGTACTGAAGTATACGAAAGCCATCATGTTTTTAGGATAAGTGCTTGAAAAATATTTAAAACTTTTGTCTTGAATAAGCATTTTCCTTTCTTTGAAGTGCGGGTCCTGAACTGATGTGTCCAGAAGCCATTGTAAAGAAATTTTGTTTTAGAAAACTTTTTAGAGAACTCTCGCTCAAGCATCTGTACATGTCCGTATCATTGTTGAATGACATTTCTAGATACGTACAGAATATCGATTATACGAGAGACATGTCGTGAAAAGAATAAAAAAAATATATATATAATATATATATATATATATATATATATATATATATATATATATATATATATATATATAGGATCCGGTTCCATTGAGAAGGTTTTTATTTTGAGAAGATTGAGAAATCTTCGTTGAACAAACTGATTCATGTTTTTGATTTGATTCACAAGTAAAACATCATTTTATGGTGAATCGAATCTATAAATTAAAAATTTGATTCACAAATCATTGTTAAAATCGAGTTATGATGATGATTCATTAAATTTGTACAGATGATTCAGTATTTTACATATATCGCAAAATCGAGAGATTTTTAACATTGATTCAATTTTTTTTTACACATTTTGAATTTTAATCACATTAAAATGAGTTTTACGCTTGAAAAACATGAATCAAAGTTAAAAATCTATCGTTTTTGAAAACTTTCTCAATCTTCTCAAAATAAAAACCTTCATCGATCCAATTATATTATATAATACTATATATATATATAATATATATATATATAATATATTAGTTTTTTCTTTTATATTGTTTTTGTATTTTTGAAAATTTTCTATTGTTTTTGGATTTTTTAAATTTTCTATTTTGTTTTTGTTTTTATAAAAGAAATGGAAAGTCAAAAATAGAAGATTGAAAAAATGATTTTGAAGAATGTATAGAATTAGAACCCTCTAATGAACTGGGTTCAAAGATAGTTGAATCACCTGCAACCAAAGACGAAGAGGTTTCACAAATAACAGTGTTAGAAGTACATGAATCATCACTATGAGGGTGTTGACTATCAACGGTTGTAATGGTTTCTACTTCCTGTTGGTGATTATCACTATTATTTGTCTTCGTGCAAGTATCAAAAATCTTTCCTGTGGGAATCCACCTAAGACCAACTGTGTTAAAAACTTTTCCCGTGGGAATCCACCTAAGGTAAGATCTAGACGTAGTTTTCTTATCAGATGCAGCGGAAGTCTCAATGTTTGAAAAACTACATCCTGTAGATATCCACCTATTAGGTTTCTTATCCTCTTGCTTCTTATCAACGGGTTTGTTTCTATTTGGTGTCTTAGTGGATTGTGCCTTAGCACTTGAATTTCTTTTTTTGAGAAATTGTGCAACACATGCATCGTGATTAGCTGAAAAAACACATTTTTGACATGTAGGACAGACAAATTCAACATTCTTGTTTAAAACAGCAACCTTAACTTTGTCACTACAGTCATTTGGAAATTGTTTGTTGTTCAAAGAGAAATTTGAATTATTAGTGTTGCATTCTACATGTATAGCGTTTTCTTTTGCGTAACTACTCTTAGATGCAAGCCAATCCCTAGTTTTCTGTTGATTGTTCCTAGGTAATGGTTTACTACTACTAGCAGAGCCTTGGAATCCTGTAGAATTCGTCACCCTAGGTTTTGCACCTAAAATTCCGTCTTTTCGAATCTGTGCCTTTTTACTAGCTTCTTCTAGATAGTGATTGTGGACCATGTCGTTAGAACCAACAGATTCGTTAACAGTTTTTGTAGTCACATTCGGTGTACTATTCCTAGAAAGGCCAGGTGTAAGCACAATTGTGTTTCTTTCAACAACTTTTACATTTTCAACAATCTTTTCAATTTCTTTTTGCTTGGGCAAGGGTTGTAGAGTGACTGGTTTTGTCAAATCCTTTTTCTCATTGACTTTTGGAGCAAACTGGGAAATTGAGATTTTTGGTTTTTCAACCGTTTTTTATGTATGTGGTTTCTCCACAGTCAATGGTTTTGAAAACTTAGTATCCACACCCTTCTCTTTTAGACTATCGAGCTGAGCTCTCAAAAGATCATTTTGCTCTTTCATGTCCTTGTAGGCACGCTCATACGACGGTTTGTCATACTTGTATTCCTCAGTTTTTTGATCAAGTTGTTTAAAATAGGACAAGTTTTCATTTTCAAGCTTTATGAGAGCATTTTCATATTTTGAAACAATTGCGGAGGTCTCAGCTCGCAGTCTTTCATCGTCTTCAACAGAATATGTTTGTAAAATGATGGACATAATAGAGGTAGACATAAAGACTTCGAAGAGAGAATCATTTATATTTTCCAAAATTTTGATGTTTTCAAAATTTTCATTAGCTTCATTTACCAGGGATTTGTGGTCCTTGAAAAATTCGGCTATTTCTTTTAAAAATGCTTGATCAAAATGAATTACTCTAGCATTAATGGCATTGATTTGAGGAGCACATTCACTTTCAGAATCTTCTTCAGCTGTAAATGGCCTGTTGAATTCTAATTGTTCTCAGTCAGTCTCATTTTAGTTTCTAAAGTCGTTTGAAGTTGCCCAATCCTGGTTTTAATATCATCAAGAAATCCTGTAATACCTGAAATTTAAAAAGCACGTAAAATGACCAAAATGCCCCTGAAACTTTAAAAGTCAATTAAATCATATATAAAGCACCAAATAAATTCCAAATCTCTGGTAATGAGCTACATATGAAGTAAAATAATTCTGAGACAACATTTTAATATTTTTGCATGTCCAAAAAATTGTTATTTCACACAAATATATATTATATAATCCGAAAATCATTTTAATAAATTAATTATATTTATAAATCAATTTAAAGGAGATAAATACCAAAATAAATTAGGAAATTATATCAAATCACAAATCCTAATTTTTTTCAAACTCTTAGGCTGGTTCCTAAGGCCTTCCCCCTCCTATGTCGGTTCTACCTCATTATATAATTAAATCATATTTATTTTCTACAAAAAAACCCTAACCGATTAAAACATAGTCGACACAAAAATCCCTTATTCCTCCATACGATTTTCTGGGAAAGAGCTAGCATTTTTTTGGAGTTCTTCAAGGTTTAATCTAGCCAAGAAAAATAAGATTTGGGTCGTGGAAAGCTTGGTCGATCGTAGGTTCTTTTTCTTGTTCGTTTTATCCATCCGCAAGGTAAACAAATTCCTACACTAAATCCGTACGTTCTAAATTCGAATTAGTATTTTTCTAATGTTATTTAGATGATATATGACTCATATAAATTGATAAAAACTAATCATGCAATATAGAATAATCGTACGAATTTTTGAGAGCTAAAACACACTTAAATTCCAAATACGAACATACGAATTTTCTGAGGCTTGTGATTAATTTTTCTGAGTTCTATGATGAATATATAAGTCTGGAAAAATAGCTATTTGAATTATGGAAGCTTAATTGAATTGTTCTTGAATTGTTTTTGTATCGGGTGTAAAAAGAAAACAAAGAAAAAAATAAGAAAACCCTAAAACCGATTAGGGTTAGGGTTTATATGATGAAATCTGATTAATAAATGCATGTTATGATTTTGTAATTATTGGTTTAATGATTGGGATAAATTAGGTTTAGTTTTGGTAATTTAAAGTATAATCTGATTAGGGTTTAAAAGTAGAGGGGTGTGTTCTGCCAACTTTGAAACTTTTGGGATATTTTTGTAATGTTATATAGGTCTGTGGTAATGTAGGAAAAATATAGCATGAGGGTCCTAAGTGTAAAATTTGCAAGAAAAGGTTTAATTTGTAATTATATGGGTCGAATTGTAATTAAATAAAATGGAGGGACTAAAAGTGTAAATTCTGGAAACTTAAGGTTATTCTATGTAAATAATGATATTAAGGGTGTAATGTGTAATTTTGGATATTTACGGGATTAATATGTAATTATTAATAATTAGTGATTTGAATTATACGTTTTATAAAGTTAAGGGACTAATTATGTAAATTATGAAACTTGAGGATATGAACCGTACCACATATTATTTTAAGGGTATATTCTGTAATTTTGTGAAATAAAGTGCTTGATGTGTAAATATAAATATTTTAGGGATTAAAGTGTGAATTATGTAAATATAGGGTTTATTTTGTAAATTAATATAACTAGAGGGGTATAAATTGTATATTGTTGAACTTAAGGGATTAAAAGTGTCATTCTGAATAACTTATGTATTTAAAATAAGTAACTTGTGATAGTTTCAATTAAAACCTTTAACTTTGGTATAATGACATTTAAAACCCTAAAATATGTAAGGTTGTTAAAATTAACCCTAAACTATCATAACTTGTAAAAATGTACACTATGTCCATAATATGCTTAATTATGACTTAACCTAAGTTATGATACTTAAATCTTTCTAGTTATGGAAACTTACTAAATAAGGAAACTTTCTAAAAATGAAAACTTACTTAAATTGGAAAGATACCTAAAAATCATTTGAAATTCTGTCTTCTACTCCTTTAGGTTCGAGGAAGGAGTAAACTTGATCCTTGTCATTTGCTATTCTTGTGTTCTGCGAATAAGGCACAGATATTCTGCCCTTCTTCAGTAAGGTGCCTTCGTTCTCATTACATTCTGATTTCTGATTCGTTATAGGATTCCCTAAGCCACTGCTATGTTCCCTTGTTCTGTGAACCTTACTTTGTTTCTCTCTTGAAATTGTGAACCTTTGATATGAATCACTTGATCTGAACCTTTGCTATAAACTATCTGATCTGAACCTTTCTGATATTGACCTTTCTGATATTGAACCATCTGATATGAACCTTTTTAATATAAACCTTGATATAAATCTGGATATGACCTACTTGAAATGAAACTTGACCTGTACCACTTAATATGAAACCTGAACTTGATACACTTGATATTATAACTGGATGAGAAAACCTTTTTAATTATTTATGAAAATGCTTTAAGAAAACTGTTTTTAAGACTATCTTTATGAAAACCTTTTTAAAAGACCATTTTTATGAAAACTATTTTGAAAGATCATTTTTACGAAAACCATTATTAAAGGATTGTTTTTTTTAAATGAACTTTTAAATTGAACCTTTACTATATACCTTGCTACGATCTCTTGTCTTGACCCTTGACCTGAACCTTGATAAACTTGGATTAGAAACTTGACTTGAACCACTTGATAAAACTTGAACTTGTATACTTGACACTTGATACATACTTGATACTTGACCCTTGACCCACAGTTTGAGACTACGAGCCACTACTTGTTTCACTAGGCATGAGGGTTTCATGTCCATGTCATTGATGCACCGATGGCATGACTCTAGAGTAGGAGAGTGATGTCCTATTCCGTCCCTGACTTGATTTGATTTGGTGTGTTGAGGAGGTATTTGGCCACCTGGGGCGTATGGATGCATCCTAGATCTGTTTCTGTTACTTGTTTCTGTTATATTATCTGTTATATCTGGTGACTGATGGTGTGTGCGATACACGTCTTTCACAACCTCTGGGAGCTAGTTACTCCATATATATATTTGATACATGAGGTCACCCCTCATATTATCTGGTTGCCTGAGAGGTATCCCCTCTGTGTGATTATGATTATCTGATATTATCTGTTTTCTGGGCTCGTGGTGGATTACTGTTCCTTATTTGTAACCTTTACTTTTCCTTATTCTTTTCCTTAAACTTTATTCCTTAGTTATTCCTTAACTCTTATTACATCTGCATGATCTTAAATTCTGAATTTCTTTGTACCTTTATCCGTTACTGTTTTTGTTATCGTTATATCTGTTCACTGAGCTTTCGAGAGCTCAGCCGCATTTCTTTTCCTGCGGCAGGTTTTAGTTTGGAAGCTGGGTATGAGTGGAGAGTGCCTTGGATTTAGAAGACCTTACTAGCTATTGAAGATGACTAGAAGAATTTATAATTAGACTTAGGAATTATTGTATTGTAACCTTGTAGTTTCAGATTTTCCTTTGTAACCTTTGAAATTCTATTGTATTATTTATGTCATATGCTTGTGTTTGTTCTGATATGAAACCATTATTGTGACATCTTTACCCTTGTCGGGTCGGGGTGTTACAATTTATGGTATCAGAGAGACAGGCTGCGACTCGTAATACAATTACCCTTGACCTGTGAGTTTTGGACCATTAGGCTTCCACTGTAAGAACATAGGAAAACACCTTGAGAACTTGCTTTAGGATTTATTAATATGAACTTAGGTTTTGACCAGTGAGGAATGAGTAGACTGTAAGGCATTCGTTTACGTATTATTGCTTCCGCATTACTCTGATTCGTGCCTTGTTTTGGTTAAAGCCTGTTGAGATCACTTTTGAAGATTGAAAGCTTATGCTTTGCACCACCTAAAACTTGAAACCTAAATAAATCTTGAAGCCATTGAAAATTTCATAGTAATTGCCTGACACTATTTGATTCTTATCTTCAGATCCTTTTTGTTGACCTCTGAGACTATAGAAGTACTAGGTGGATTAAGATAGGTTGTTCTGCTTACGACTCGAGATAAAGTATGATCATCATGAAGGCATATTTATGTGGTGCTAGTATTATGACGCCTGATCAACGTGATAATACTTACACCATATAACGTGCCCTCATTTTGGCCATAGGATATCTTGGGAAGTACCTAAGAAGTTTAGAATTTGATCCCCGTTGGATTATCCGTGATTAGTGAGACTTTAGGTTCATTCTACCTATGCGTATACTCTGCCTTCGTTCATTAGATATCTGGATGAGTTTGGACTCTCGTTTTGCATTCTTTTGACCTCAATATAAATCTTGAACTCTTGTAGAGCTCCTTACTGTTGATACAGTTAAATTGATTTGAAATCTTGTTCGCATTCCGTATGATGTTCCGTTCTGTTGCCTTTCCGCTATCTTGCAAATTTCGAGAACGAAAATTTTCTTTTAGAGGGGAAGAAGTTGTAATACCTGAAATTTAGAAAGCACGTAAAATGACCAAAATGCCCCTGAAACTTTAAAAGTCAATTAAATCATATATAAAGCACCAAATAAATTCCAAATCTCTAGTAATGAGCTACATATGAAGTAAAATAATTCTGAGACAACATTTTAATATTTTTGCATGTCCAAAAAATTGTTATTTCACACAAATATATATATTATATAATCCGAAAATCATTTTAATAAATTAATTATATTTATAAATCAATTTAAAGGAGATAAATACCAAAATAAATTAGGAAATTATATCAAATCACAAATCCTAATTTTTGTCAAACTCTTAGGCCGGTTCCTATGGCCCTTCCCCCTCCTATGTCGGTTCTACCTCATTATATAATTAAATCATATTTATTTTCTAAAAAAAAAAAACCCTAACCGATTAAAACATAGTCGACACAAAAATCCCTTATTCCTCCATACGATTATCTGAGCAAGAGCTAGCATTTTTCTGGAGTTCTTCAAGGTTTAATCTAGCCAAGAAAAATAATATTTGGGTCGTGGAAATCTTGGTCGATCGTAGGTTCTTTTTCTTGTTCGTTTTATCCATCCGCAAGGTAAACAAATTCCTACACTAAATTCGTATGTTCTAAATTCGAATTAGTATTTTTCTAATGTTATTTAGATGATATATGACTCATATAAATTGATAAAAATGAATCATGCAATATAGAATAATCGTACAAATTTTTGAGAGCTAAAACACACTTAAATTCAAAATACGAACATACGAATTTTCTGAGGCTTGTGATTAATTTTTCTGAGTTTTATGATGAATATATAAGTCTGGAAAAATAGCTATTTGAATTATGGAAGCTTAATTGAATTGTTCTTGAATTGTTTTTGTATCGGGTGTAAAAAGAAAACAAAGAAAAAATAAGAAAACCCTAAAACCGATTAGGGTTAGGGTTTATATGATGAAATCTGATTAATAAATGCATTTTATGATTTTGAAATTATTGGTTTAATGATTGGGATAAATTAGGTTTAGTTTTGGTAATTTAAAGTATAATCTGATTAGGGTTTAAAAGTAGAGGGGTGTGTTCTGCCAACTTTGAAACTTCTGGGATATTTTTGTAATGTTATATAGGTCTGTGGTAATGTAGGAAAAATATAACATAAGGGTCCTAAGTGTAAAATTTGCAAGAAAAGGTTTAATTTGTAATTATATGGGTCGAATTGTAATTAAATAAAATAGAGGGACTAAAAGTGTAAATTCTGGAAACTTAAGCTTATTCTGTGTAAATAATGATATTAAGGGTGTAATGTGTAATTTTTGATATTTACGGGATTAATATGTAATTATTAATAATTAGTGATTTGAATTATACGTTTAATAAAGTTAAGGGACTAATTATGTGAATTATGAAACTTGAGGATATGAACCGTACCACATATTATTTTAAGGGTATATTCTGTAATTTTGTGAAATAAAGTGCTTGATGTGTAAATATAAATATTTTAGGGATTAAAGTGTGAATTATGTAAATATAGGGTTTATTTTGTAAATTAATATAACTAGAGGGGTATAAATTGTATATTGTTGAACTTAAGGGATTAAAAGTGTCATTCTGAATAACTTATGTATTTAAAATAAGTAACTTGTGATAGTTTCAATTAAAACCTTTAACTTTGGTATAATGACATTTAAAACCCTAAAATATGTAAGGTTGTTAAAATTAACCCTAAACTATCATAACTTGTTAAAATGTACACTATGTCCATAATATGCTTAATTATGACTTAACCTAAGTTATGATACTTAAATCTTTCTAGTTATGGAAACTTACTAAATAAGGAAACTTTCTAAAAATGAAAACTTACTTAAATTGGAAAGATACCTAAAAATCATTTGAAATTCTGTCTTCTACTCCTTTAGGTTCGAGGAAGGAGTAAACTTGATCCTTGTCATTTGCTATTCTTGTGTTCTGCGAATAAGGTACAGATATTCTGCCCTTCTTCAGTAAGGTGCCTTCGTTCTCATTACATTCTGATTTCTGATTCGTTATAGGATTCCCTAAGCCACTGCTATGTTCCCTTGTTCTGTGAACCTTACTTTGTTTCTCTCTTGAAATTGTGAACCTTTGATATGAATCACTTGATCTGAACCTTTGCTATAAACTATCTGATCTGAACCTTTCTGATATTGACCTTTCTGATATTGAACCATCTGATATGAACCTTTTTAATATAAACCTTGATATAAATCTGGATATGACCTACTTGAAATGAAACTTGACCTGTACCACTTAATATGAAACCTGAACTTGATACACTTGATATTATAACTGGATGAGAAAACCTTTTTAATTATTTATGAAAATGCTTTAAGAAAACTGTTTTTAAGACTATCTTTATGAAAACCTTTTTAAAAGACCATTTTTATGAAAACTATTTTGAAAGATCATTTTTACGAAAACCATTATTAAAGGATTGTTTTTTTTTTAAATGAACTTTTAAATTGAACCTTTACTATATACCTTGCTACGATCTCTTGTCTTGACCCTTGACCTGAACCTTGATAAACTTGGATTAGAAACTTGACTTGAACCACTTGATAAAACTTGAACTTGTACACTTGACACTTGATACATACTTGATACTTGACCCTTGACCCACAGTTTGAGACTACGAGCCACTACTTGTTTCACTAGGCATGAGGGTTTCATGTCCATGTCATTGATGCACCGATGGCATGACTCTAGAGTAGGAGAGTGATGTCCTATTCCGTCCCTGACTTGATTTGATTTGGTGTGTTGAGGAGGTATTTGGCCACCTGGGGCGTATGGATGCATCCTAGATCTGTTTCTGTTACTTGTTTCTGTTATATTATCTGTTATATCTGGTGACTGATGGTGTGTGCGATACACGTCTTTCACAACCTCTGGGAGCTAGCTACTCCATATATATATTTGATACATGAGGTCACCCCTCATATTATCTGGTTGCCTGAGAGGTATCCCCTCTGTGTGATTATGATTATCTGATATTATCTGTTTTCTGGGCTCGTGGTGGATTACTGTTCCTTATTTGTAACCTTTACTTTTCCTTATTCTTTTCCTTAAACCTTATTCCTTAGTTATTCCTTAACTCTGATTACATCTGCATGATCTTAAATTCTGAATTTCTTTGTACCTTTATCCGTTACTGTTTTTGTTATCATTATATCTGTTCACTGAGCTTTCGTAGCTCAGCCGCATTTCTTTTCCTGCGGCAGGTTTTAGTTTGGAAGCTGGGTATGAGTGGAGAGTGCCTTGGATTTAGAAGACCTTACTAGCTATTGAAGATGACTAGAAGAATTTATAATTAGACTTAGGAATTATTGTATTGTAACCTTGTAGTTTCAGATTTTCCTTTGTAACCTTTGAAATTCTATTGTATTATTTATGTCATATGCTTGTGTTTGTTCTGATATGAAACCATTATTGTGACATCTTTACCCTTGTCGGGTCGGGGTGTTACAAATCCTCTGGCAGCTCTTGTGTTAAAAGTTTTGTTTGAGGACATCTGTTCCATTTTAGAAAGAGATATGGAAACACCTAATGGTTTTGAAACTAGTTTTGAGATGCCTCGGTTTTTGGAAAACTCAGATGTTTGTTTTTGTGGAACAAAAGTAATTCCAGAAAGTTTGTTCAGTTTGTTGTAATCAATTGATTTCTGGTCTAGATTCTTTTGTTTCATTTTGGTTTGACCCTCTTCAGCAAGTTCTATCGTTTCCACATAATCACGAACAATAGGAGGATCATGTTTGGTATGTATAACATTTCCATTGTACTAAACATTCTGTTCTTTCTGAGCTTTCTTGAGATTGCAAGGAGTTTTGTTACCTAGAGCCATTTTTTGTTTTGTATGGTAAATCGGATCAGTTTGACTAGTAATCATATGAATTGTTTGACTTGAATGACCCGTTTTAACCAGTAAGTTTTCTAGTTTTTCGATCATATGTTCTGACTCTATGGTTTCGTCCAAAAGTTTATCTTCTTTTTTTGCAAAGTCCTTTTTCAACTCATCCCGTTCTTTTTCAAGATTGGTATAAGCTGTTTTTTGTTTTGAAAGTTGGTTTGTTAAATCAGAAATTTCTTATTTTAAAGAGTTGATGGTTTTTGTTGACCTAATTTGAAGATCATCAAATTTGGTTTGCAATTGCCTATCTTTAACAAGTAACTTCTTGTAACCAATTTCAAATTCTAACTCGCGTTTTGTAAGTGTCAAATTATGTGCTTAAAGCAAGTATTGTTTCACCGTTAAGAGGAATACTTTGTATACAAGCTTGAATGTGTCCTTAAAAAATAAAAGAAAATATTTCTTAAAAGAATTTGTAAGTGTCAAATTATGTGCTTAAAGCAAATTTACGAAAAATACGGTTTTGAAAGGAAGGTTTGGGATAACTATAAATTTAGTTGAAAAATCACCTCCGTAAATGTTTAGATAAGTCACATAAGTAGAAATGATGTTAAAATAGGTGTATTATATGTTTACTACCAAATCTAGTAAGTCCTACACATTCTCGCTATGCGAAAATACTACAGTGTGCTTCGTTTTGACATAGAAACTCAAACTTTTGAGTCGGGCAATTTAAGTTAGTATCCTTTGAACATTGATATAATTTCTTTTGAAACTAAAGAATTTTATAATATTTATATATATAAAGGAAACTAATCAAGCTTGGTATACATCGTCATATTTAAACGCAAAGTGACGAAAAGTATCTTTCTTTTTATGTTATATGACTACTTGTTTTAGTTTATGTTGGTTGCATATATGTTATTTACTTATTGCAAATTGTTGTTTACACTTGATTGTTTGTGTAACATAAGTATCAATCCTGCCATGTTATTTATTCGCTTGTTTGTCGATTTCTTGTTTATGCACAATAGGACATTTGCTAGATTTTGTGCAATAAGTTGAAAAATTGTTTTTGCATTACTTATAGACTTAGATAATTTTCTTTGCATATGTTATATTAAAATCTTGCATAATTCTCTTAGAAATGAGAACTAAGTAAAACTAGTCATGTACTTTGAAAAATGTTGTTTTACACAAACTCCCACCTAATAGTTCAAGTGTTAAAATGTGTTACTACTTTCAATGATTATCGAAGCATTCAGTATCTTTGAAAAAGGTGTGTGAAACAATGATGTATGAACCATTATATGCCTTGTAGGATGTAAACCTATTATTTAACGCTTTGTGAACTAACCAAGTACCGTGCAGGTGGATAACATCGTTATGTTATCAATTTTTATTTTTCACATGTTAGTGAAATCTCTAGCCCTTGCATGATCTATACCCATACATGTGTTTATAGCTGTTTTATTGTTATTTTCTAATCACAACTAATTAATTACATATATTTCAAGAGAAATTACGGGATTTGAACAGGTTTCGGGGATTGAAAAATGCCCACTGTTAAGTTTTTTGGTTTGGCGTATGGGGCGGAACCAAATAATTGGTTCCGCCTGTGTAATTTTTTGGTACCGCCAAAATCTTAACCACGGATGGGGCGGCACCAAAATATGGGTTCCGCCCGTTATATGTTTTGGTGCCGCCAGCCTGCAATAACACATTTTCATTTTCGTTTAAATCCCGCACTCTAGATCACTCACTTTTGTTACTAGGATACTTTTCACTGATATTTACTCATATTAGGATCATGTCATCTCACTTGCACCAATAGGATAACCATCTTTGATCATACTTTCAAATTTCATGAAAATGCTCCGAGGTACCTTTCTCTATAAAGGAAGGAACCCTGAAATTGGTTCCTTGCAATCCGTGGGCCACTGAGATTTTACACACATTCACTGTATTCTTCCATCCTTCACTCATCCTTTATCCATTAGCTTGATTTGTTCTATGAATTGACAACTTCCTAACAAATCCGAACTCATTGTTTGCAAAGATAACATACAATATCAAAAATTACAAGTCCGACTTATGAATGTAGATATTGTCTTGTATCCACATCTGTTGCCTCACTTGGTTAACATAAAAATAATGTGTCATCCTTTAAGACGATAAGGATTTACATCAAGTCATAACTCACACTCAGGTTAAAGATGTATTATCAAGTCTTGCTATCCTTAAGTGCGATCTAATCTCAAAAAAGTAGGGTTGACAACTTAAGTATTTTGTCCAAAATATTCAACTAAAATTGACTTACGATTGTAGTCATTAAAAGTCATATCCGAAAAATCAAAGTATTTTAACAACATATGTTAAAACACTTATCCTAACACTCTCCAAATCAATAGGAATAAAACAAATGTCAATAGGTCTTCATCCTTGAACATTTAGCACTTAAGTTCACTTGTTCTTTCACCATCATCTCATCACATTCACCTATGTGATATATCTCAGCCCCTAAGCTTCACAAACATGACCAAAACTTCAAGAACTTCACCCACTAGTTGTACCAACCAATGGACCACAAGGATTAGTATCCATCCTTGTTGTTTTCAACATCTATGAACTAATAATCAACCTAGGTACTCCTAATGCACGTTGAACAAACTCAACCATACTTTCCCACCTATGAGAACTTAGATGATTCATTATGGCTAGAACCTCCACTATCAAATGAGCATGATGCTCCAGGTAATTTTTATCAATTTTCACTAGGTATAAGTAGTACTACATTCACAAGTTATCAAAGTATTAGTAATACTTTGTCGTTAAACTTCCGGATAAGTTTCGTTAAACCTTAAATCAACATTTTAACAACATATGTTAAAATGTAATCTCAAAGCCAACCTCATGCACCCCAAGAGACAATGACTCTTGAGGAGTATACATAAGAAACTCGAGTGAATTCCTCTTGTCATCATCTAGTGAATATAATCTTGAGACCAAGTATAGTTAGGATAGGACTATCCGATTAAAGCACTTTGGCTTCATATCTTCATTTAGGAAAACATGATGTTTTGGAAAAACATTATGCCTAATAAATCATTCGTTAAGTTTTCATCTTGTTAAAAGGATAATATATATCCTATGCATCATTCTCTCCTTGTGACATGAACGGTTGTGTTACAAGAGATTTCATTTCACCTCATTAGCTAAATGATCTTGAACAAACATCTACAAGTTCTATGAACTAGCATATCTCTTTCATCTTGTCATACTTATTTTCATAAGCATGATAACTTTATCCCATGGGATAATCTTATTTGTTGAAAGATACTATTTGTATCTATTTCCTTTCAAGCGTACATCATAACCTAACCTTGCTCATAATCTAGTTTAAACCTTGTGCACATCCAAGGTTAAAACTACACATCTCTAGAGCATACACAAGATCTATTGAAGTTGGTAACCCTACTTAGATTCTTGTTGAATAAAATTCCAAAGAACTTTCTTGAGAACGTTCTTAATTTAACATATCACACACAAACACATTTCTTGGTCTTAGATGATCAAATCACATTTATAACACATATAAAAGATGTCATCCATTAGATCATGCAATAAGCTGTGTAATTTGAACAACCTTAGATCCAAACACAAGATTGAAATATATTGCTTACTTTCTAAATGTTGACACATCCTTGTTAAATTCTCGTGTATAACATGTCATCTTCGTCACCTTAGTTATAATGAATTTAGTTGAGTCTCATTAAGCCAAGTATTGGTGAACTATCATTTTTCATATACTTCAATCGACAAAAATAGGAATTCCAATCTTTCTAACGTGAGAATGACTACTGGAGAACCTATTGCACTAGAAACTCAATTTAACCTAACGTTTAAATTGCTTCCAGGAGAGAAGTTGGGTATCACCCGTAAAAATGGTCGTGTTTAGCCTTAATTAAGCACCGCTAGTAATAGTCTCATATTCATTCTCCAACTTGAAAAATCCTTATTCCTATAGTTGCCTAAAGTAAGTGTTAAAATAAGATATTTTGCCTCGCCTTAGGATTATTAATCAAACAAGTAGTAGATATGCCTTTTCTTTCTTTAGTTTATTAAAATCACTTGCATTACACATACATTTGTTGATTACATATTTTTGTTTGATATGATTAAGTATCTTGACGTTATCATGATATTTTCATTCTTTCTTTATATGATGTTTGGAAAGATTAACGTGTTACTTGTTAACTCACGATATGCCATTTTGATACATGATGGTTTTATATGATGTATCTATGTTTAAAAGCTCTTGATTTTTTTGTTGGCATTCATTAAATCTATGCTTAGGATGGTCTAAATAATACATGCTCCAAAATGTTACAATTCAAACATGGTTTTCATGAACTTTTCGTCTTGCTTCTTTTGTAACTTTGTCACACTACTTGTTTGCTACTTGTGCACTTATAATTTATCAAAGTGTTTTTGGTATGATAAACATTTAGAAGTTTTTTATTCTACAAATTAATCACATAGATCATTTTGTTAATTAATGGATAAGCATGCTTAAGTGTCTAAGCCTAACAACAAAACAATTTCACAATGAAGTGTCTCAAACAATGTCATGCTCTCTCGTAATATGATTGTTTGTCTTGATGCTAGTCAAATGTGTTGTTTGAATAGCATATTATGTTTTGATTCCTATCATGTTGAAATATTTTTTCACTAACAAATTTGTTTTAGTGGATTGATAACTAATCATTTGCTATCTCACTTCGTTCTAACTTTTATATGCTCATTTCGCATAATTGTAATTCCTTTATTGCTACGTAGATTAGTAATATGTTTTAGGGACCCCTGCACTCGCATATAGTTTTAAAGCATATAGAATTAAGTTTTAGAGGCTTGGCATTGCATTTGTGTATCTTTCAACCGACCTCTTTCCAAATCTCATTATTGCTTCCGCTTTCCAAAAATCATCTCCATCACTATTTAGTTATAACAATACTCCTAATCCTCTACACCTCCTATGAGGAAACCACATGCCTCGTCATGCGATCATCTCGCAAAAACATTACTAAGCTCACCACTTTCATTAACCTGCAACCTCCTAAAACACTTTATCATCATTCTTCATTCGATGCATTACACATTATGTTGGATGTCCACCGATTAAGGTGGAAATAAATTCATTCACATAATTGTCTGTTGTCAAAATGTATTAAAGAACACTTACTCATGTATCTTACACCCTAAAATACCAACACATAGGTACACACCATTTAGTTAAAATCGGTTCACAAAACCACAAGTATTTCAAGCCTTTTTAACCCAACATCACAAGTTTGCACCAATACCTCATCAAGTGAAAAACACATCATGTGTTTGACAAACTTTTTCATCTCCACAACCAACAACTAATTTAAATGGAGTCTAGGGTTTTTCTTAAACCAGGACCTCACAACTTCATTGTCTAGAACACCATCATAGGATCTCATCCTTTTCTTCCTTGACACATATCATGCACGTCATTGTCAGTGAAAATGATATATTAATCAAAACTGTCATTCCCAACACTTTTTCAACACGTTGATCTAACCAACACTCTCCCATCATATGATGCCATTCTCATCCTCATATAGGTATTTAGTATTTTTATTTTTATATGGAATTTATGATCCTAGGTGCTTATTGTCTTCACTTCATTTAATACCATTCAAGCGTATATTATGGCATGATACATCATCTTTGGTAGATGATAATAAAAGATCATGTCGGTCAAAACCATGTTAATACACTCTCTCCCATTTTCACCTAGAATAGGTCATTTTTATAATTTGTGTCAATCAATGAATGAATTTCGTTCTTGTTAGCATCAATAATATCATTCAAATCGTAACCCTTATGCATTACGAGAGTCATATCCCTCGAGATGTGAATTTTAGATAAGGATTGCATAAGTTCATATTTTCTATTCTTATATTCGTTATAGCGTTTGAGTTTCTAATTCTGTAATAGTTGTCTACGTTTTCACCACCACCTTCCATCACCATCTTCACTAATCATCTCCACCATGGATTAGCGAAAAACCTACTTTAATCAATCTTTAGTCATCTATCGAGTTATCACCACAACCTCCTATGAATCCTACTAGTAAACCGACACCAACACTAGCACCACTCACTCTAACTCTTAATATTCCAACTTCACTTCATATCTTCTTTCTAGGCATTATTTTGTAGGCTCTTATCATATTACATTCTTGTTTTTCTTATGATTGTAGTTCTTATTAGAAGACTACACTTCATGAGATCTTTGATTTCATAATCATGGTTCTCTACTTTGAGTTGCTTGTGATTATATCATTTATATATTGCATATATACATCTTATTTTCTCTTTATCAAAAAGATGAAATATATTGCACTAATTCTTTCATTATAGGTTCATCATCATATACACTCAATTGTATATAACATACTCATCTAAGGATGAAGTTTGCATCAATTATTTTTCTTATTTTAGGTGCTTCTTGACACTCTCGAACAAGGAGGAATATCCATCAAGCACTCATATTGCATCGTCTATACACTTGGTTGTATATGACATATTTGTCTAATGACAAAACATCTATTATACTAATATTTGTTTTGTAGGTTCATCTTGACGCCCTAGATCAAGGGGGAGCTTCCGTCAAACATTTATAGAATGCATGTTATACACACTTTGTTGTATATCACATACTCGTCCAAGGACGAGTATATTTTTGCACTAATATTTGTTTTGTAGCTTTTTAATCATACTTTGACACCTCGATCAAGGGGGAGCAACCGTCAAGGGGGAGCATGCACGCATTCATCATTTTTCTCACTCTTCGACACACCTTTGTGTTTCGAAAAAAAGGAGGAGAAGATAGTCTAACATAGCTTACCCACATGTATCGTTTGCTTTGTGCATTTTCTTCATCATGCATTTCTCATATTTTTTTATTTTATATATAAATATGTTGCACAAAACTAACCTTGGTTAAGAGTCTTAATTTGATCCATGGATCCACTACCAAACAAGGGCAAAAACCATAGGGAATTAGAGTGGATAATTTAACTTCACTAGGGATGATGCAAACTCACCTTTTCGGGGAGAAATGAAGTTTAAAACTTCAAGGACACACCCTTTTTGTTTCGACAAAAGGGGGAGAAGAGTGTAAACGGAGAAGGTAATGTAAAAGGTAGTACGGACACAAGTAATTTTTTACATTTTACTATCTATCACGTTTACATATTTTGTCATCATCAAAAAGGGGGAGATTGTTAGTGCAAATATTACGATATTTAATCTATACAGTCTCGTTTATTTTGATTTATGAGAAACATGTAACTTGATACATAACGTAAAATGTACAAGTTACTCGTAATCATATTTAGTCTCAACATACATTCAGCACCTCTCGACATCTCAAGTCCTCGTATGCAACAACACGGGTTCATACATGTTTGTTATGTGGCATTATGATCAAACCCCTTAACAAATCATTTAGAATGTTTAAAATACGTTTAGAGTCATTAAGTATTTTAAAAGGTTAGCCATTCTATTTTAAACCTCATTTTACATTTTGCATATACAAGTATTTTTACTTGTACATCATGCTTCCTAAGTTGTATTCATGTCAAAATAGAATAAGTGCCACATTAGGTGTCAAAGTGCACTTTAGGTGTCAAAATAGGATAAGTGTCACATTAGGTGTCAAAGTGCACTTTAGGTGTCAAACCAAGATAAATGTGTTTACATACTTCTAAAAATGATGTTAATGACATAATAACTTAAGTCCTATAATAGCATAAGTAGTTTAACATTTTTAGTAACACATAAACTAACATGGTACAACTTGTTAAACATATATTAACTAGTTAAGTAATACATTTACAAACAAACTTTTGTTTACATTTTAATCAAAATGAAAATGCATTTTTACATCATTCCATGGATCATCATATCTTTTTAGGATCTTTGGAAGATTTGGTAAATATCTTGGTTAGATTGTCACTCTTGAAATCTTTAGAAGATATGGTGAATATTTTGTTTAGATTGTCACTCTAAAATCATGGAAAGATTTGGTGTATATTTTGGTTAGATTTGGTAGAAGATTTTGAAGATTTTCTGTCAGGTACCCACAGAACCAAAACGTTACACGTACGAAACCCTCATTTTGGTTTTGTCCTATCCGTGGTTTGCTGACCTTTGTGCCTATAAATAGCAAGCCATACCATGTTGTTTCTTCACCACTTGAACACATATTCTCTCTACCCTTTTGCATACATTTAGATCAGTAGATAACAATGTAGTAACATACATTAATCACCCTCACATGATCATAATGTTACTAACTTTCATTATGTTGTAAGCATACTCCCGAAATGATCCTGTGAAACAAGCTCAGAGATCTTGAGTCATCATCCACCACAAGCGTACATATATGAAGATCTATCACAACAAGCTTAGGGAACTTGTGATCTTCATCTATTGAAGACTTTCTATCAATGGAAGTTCATTTAGATTAGTCATTCATATCCATTAGACATTTGTGTCATGGATCATCATTATATCATCACAATCTATTCACCAAACTAGATTAGATGATTTATGTGTTTGTGCCATAAAACACAAGGTTTTTATGTTGGGCCATAAAACATAGCGGGAGTGGTTGTACCCTTGTAAAAGAACTCGACATCTAGCTTAGTGTCGGAAATATTGTATAGGCGACGTTAGGTTGGTTCTACCTCGAACTAGAACCCGGTATTTAGCTTTGTACCGGAAAAAGTGTAAGCGACGTGTATAAGGTATTCTCCGCCGAGAAAGGAGCTTATTGATTTAGTGAAGTAACTCTCTAGTTGGGTACTCGGGGAGTGGAGTAGGGCGAAGAGGAGCTCCGTGACCGAACCACTATAAATCATCGTGTCCGGTTTGCGCTTTCTTTTTACTTATTGCTTTACTTTTATACTTGCATTATATTATTGCTTGTGTTGTGACTTGATGGTTATACTTGTGTGACAACTTGTTTTAGTATATGCTAGTCATAAACTATAATTGGCATCTTTCATATTACAACAAGCTTAATCGGATATTTGATACAATAAGTTTTAAGATTTTAAAACGGTAGCGTATTCACCCCCCCTCCCTCTACGTTTTCACAAAGTGTAAAAACACCAAAAGTACGCTAGTTATGTTAATAAGTTCGGCGGTCTTCTATTCAATTATGACCATTTGGCGCCAAGGAAATGCAAGAAGTACGCCGGTCTTATCTAGGAGTGCGGCGTATTTCAGGAGCTAATCAGTCCTCAGGTTATTTAATCCATCCTATCTCACCACATTTGATACAACTACTTCTCAAAACTTACTCCCTATGTTTTTCCACCATCATCTTCACTAAATAACACCAATTGGAGCAGTGTATTGTGGGATTAAGCATTTTGATCTAAGTTAGTATACATTTGGGTTTTTGGTATATTTGGTACTAGTGACATTGGTGTAATCCTTATATCTGATTCCAAAGGTTGTATGTCTCCTGTTACATTTTGCTACTGAAATCATGTTTGTTATGGCCATGTTAGGCTAAACTTATTATGGTTGCTTGGATATGTTGATATAATAAAGTGCGTTTCATAATGCTATGATCTTAGTTGATTTCTTGTTTATGATATGAACCTATTGTGTTGGATACTTGTTGCAATTGATTATAACTTTTGATTATATGTACTAATTGGGATAGGTTGAAAGAACCATTTAGTATTCATATTTATCGAGCCTTGTCTATGAGCCATGATCAATTGGTTGGAGGAATCCACTTTTGTTAAAGGATCAAGAATTCAGTTTCTATCGTGGTAGTAGTCTTGCAAATCTGTGGAAACATACTTGCTTGATTAGTATGCATAAATCTTGAATCGCCCCTGTTTAATTTTTGAAAACGTATTTTGACAAAAATAGCTTTTTGTGAATTAAACGAAAAAGAACTTGTTCTTGCTACTGAGATCATTGTCATTTATCCACATTGGGTTATAAAAAAACTATCCAAGTAATCATATCCATCTCATATGTGAATTCAACCTTAATGCGCCTTATTTGCATTATTACTTTTATTTGATCTAAACCACTCTAAATAGCTTTGTGATAATCAGAATTATATAGTTTGTGTGGAACGACCTAGTCTGAGAGGATTGATAAAACACTTAGGATGTTACTCCTTTATAACGTGTTTGAGATACTTTGAGTGTATGCATTTAAGTATGCGAAATCTACTTAACCACACTTAGAAGAATGTTGGTTTGTTTAATGGAACATAAAGCTTGAATGGACAAAGAACACAATGAGATTAACATCAAACGATTCAATATTGTTGCTTGAATAATACGAGTGATCTTGCTATCACTAGGGTTACAATGACCTTGAATCTTAACAAAACTCTATGACTGATATATGTCACTAATCGTATAACCTAGGATCTCCTTTTATAGACTTAAGGAGTCCTTTACAAGATAAGTATTCTACCCTACAAATCTAACTAATTAAGTTATACACACGATTCTTTACATGCTTATCCTCTACAATATCATCTATGACAGTTATCCATGCAGCAGTACCTTCTATTATACTAGCAGTACTAACTTAGCAGTTTGTACTGTTAGTTATATCTCAGCAGTCTTCATATATACACTAGCAGTTTGTACTGTTAGTGTATTTCTCCCAGCAGTACTAAGTTCTTAGACATTTAATTCCCAACAATCCTCCCCTAAACTTGTGATTTACCCTAAATCATCAAGTTTCTTCTGAATTAAATGAGGATGTGAGGATCTTCCAAACACTACATAGATAATCTTAGTCTTCTGGCTTTTCTTTGTTCTGCAAGCTGAAATATCTTCCTGATTAGCTCATCTGCCATCTCTGAATCACCTTCAACTTTAAGTGTTGATGACAGCATAGCCATTAAAACTGCTGCTCTGAGAGGATAATCTTTTTCCACCAACATATAAATTTCCAATCCAGCCTTGGTGGAAACTCTGTAAACACCACAAGTATCAAAAAGCTTCCATGGATGTCAGCAACTAGAGCTTGAAATCTCCAAATAGCTTCACCTCCATCAGGTTCATACAGCCTTTTCAACTCAACCCATAATTCCTTATCTTTTTCATCTGTAGGATCTGAAGTCTTAAATCTCTCTTGAACTAAGCTCCATAATCTATCTAAATCATCTCTGTCAAAAGATCTAATCATATCTTCAAAGAATTTGTACACTTCAGTTTTTCCTCCTACCCTGATGATCTTCCATCCCTTGATTCTTCCATCTGAATACACTTCCCAGTCAATGATTGGATGCTTGGCTTGGAGTGGATCAATGTTAAGAGATTCGGGAACCACCACTATCATACTGTGTATCTGTTCATCAGTTAATTTTTTCTCATCTTTTCTATTGATTCTTTCTCAACTGGTTCTTCTTGAACTGATTCCTCCTCAGTCCTTTGTTTCTTTGCTTCTTCAGATTCCAATAATTCTGCTCCTCTTTTCACACCTTTACTTGGCTCAGTCTCAATATAAACCTTGGATCAGAAGGCTTCTGAATTCTTGTGTAAGCTTCAATGTAAGCCTTCTCAATTTCTTCATTAGACATTCCTTTGAAGTAACTATCCTTCCAGTAATCCTGATGTTTCAAGTAAGTCTTCATATACTTCAATTGCTCACTTCTTGAAGGAATTTTCTTCTTATAAGCCTTTTTCTTGCTTTGCTTCCTTCTGATCTCCTCCAACAAATCATTAAGAGCTGAATCCTGTTCTTTTGGAGTATACTTTGCTCTTTCTTCTTCTTGTAACTCTTCAGCCATCTTTGATCTGCAAGAATCTGAGCAGCTGTCTGATCTGCCTCAGTCTGATATTTTCTTTCAATCATAAATGCAACCAATCTTGCTTCATCAGCTAATCTTTCTTCTTCTACAACTCTTTCTAATTCTTCTTCATGAAACTTCTGTGCTAACTCTTCATCCAGGGCTAACTGAGTTTGTTCCTTCTTGGACAACTGTTTAGTAGATGGTTCTTGATCTGTCATTATGGCTTTGCCCTTATCTGCTCTTGAAATTCTTGTTTCCTTGATTAAACTGCACTGGCAGTACCTTCATATCCAGTAGTAATCAGATCCTGAAGACTAGCAGTACCTTGAACACTGGCAGTACCTTCTTCAAACCCAGCAGTACCTTGATCCATCTGATCTACTTGCCTCCCCTGAGTGTCATACTCTTCTTGAACCAAAGTAATATCAGGATCCTGATCCATCTGGGCAATCTTCCTCCCCTGTTTGGAAGATTCCTCACCATCATCTGTACTTGGGACCCTTGGATGAACTAGAAGAAGAACTTGTTGAAACCACCATCTTTGCTGATCTTTTTCCTTTGAGTTTCTTGACTGTTGTCGCTAACTTCTTCACTTTGAGAACCAACTTTGTGTAGACAACCCCAAAATTCTTCTTGTGGCTCTTGAGTTTAGCTTCCAAGTTATTTACTTTCTCAGACAGTTTGGTACAAAAATCCATCAATTCATTGAGTGTCTTGCTACCCTCAACACTTCCTGATGTGTTACCTTCAGGGAGAGGTGTATCATGGGGCAAAGACTCATAATCCATCATATGATGAGTTTCTGAGCCACCCTGAGTTTTCATTTGGCTAGGGATTCTACCAGGAGTACTAGGGACTGCTGGTGTTGCCATGGTTTGGGTCTTATCTATGTTACTTCTGTCCTGCCCAGCTTCTAAGCCAGAGACAGTAGAAGTAGCCCTTTCCATACTGACAAAGTGAGCCTCATCTGCTACATTTGTGGGAGTAGGAACTCTATGTGAGGTACATCAGAAGTCCTGTGTGGATATAGTCCTATGTGTTGATGAAGATGGTTGTGAAGACGAGTTTTTCTGATGTTTGGGTGTGTGATGAGAGGCAACTGGGCTTGTTGCTCCTTCACCCTGAGCTTGTATCATAGAATCAAAAAGTGGTACTGCTTCCCCACCATACCCTCTTGAAGCTATTTTCATATTGCTAAAGAGTTTTTGAGTAAGCTTTGGGGTTGGATAAACTGTTTTGTGTGGAAGCAGTTGATGTTTGTTCAAAATAGATTGATGAACCTTGGATACATCAAAAATTTGATTTACTATCAACATTTTTAACCATACCTTCAAAAATCAGTTTAGAAAAATTAAAAGTTCTATCAGTAGCCAAGCAAATGAGAACAGTAGCAATATTACTACTGAACTGTTCCCATGAGGTTTTCTTGGGGCTAAGACAGTGAAGGATGGTATGAATAAAAAATCTCCATTGAGGGGCAAAATGACTCTTTTGAAAAGTTAAAGCTTGAGATTCAGTGTTGTATCCCATCCTGGATAAGTTTTCAAATATTTCATTGTTTGGCATAACACTAATACCATTGTCATCACTCAGATGGAGATGCCTCCAGAGGGATGATTCAGTAAGAGTGATGGATTTTCCATCACTTTAGCATTAATCTCTTTGTCACCATTTTCAAAGGTTTTGACAGTAGCAGTCTGCAAAAACTGTTTGATGTGAGTGACATAGATAGTGGGATTTAAGAGTAAAGAATAACTTATATAAGAGTTATTTAAGAAATCCACTATCTGATGAAAAGTTGTGTCATCCTCTGCTTTTTCTAAGTAAGCGATTTGATTGTGTTTGTCAGCAAAGGATAAAGAAGCCATTTTATTTTCAGTAAAAAGTGATTTGACTGGTGGAAATAGTGTAATTGTAGGGTAGAAAGTAGAAGAAGAAAGTGAATTGAGATATTATTAAAGGCTTGTTAGGGTTTCTGTTGGACCGACTTGAAGAAAAAGTTAACTTTTGATTTAAGATAAGGTTAATATAATATAATAAAAGTTAAAATATCCAAATAGGAAAACCCTGGAAACAAGGAATTGATCAGTAAAAACCTCAACTGACTTTCAACGGCTATTTTCAAAAAGCTGTTATTTCGCACCAGTACTAACGTCTATTCAGCAGTACAAACTAAGCCTAGCAGTACTAACTTTAAGCCTGGCAGTACAAACTTTTTGAGAAAAATTTGACTCAGCAGTATGAACTAGAATTTAATGAAAAACCATATTGCTAACAACCATTTTGAAGGGATTAAGTGTAAAGACAGACACTTAATCAAGAATTCAGTATAAAGCAACCTCTGGTTGTGTGAGAACCAATGTTTTCAGTTATAAATAACTGCCTGTGATAAGATAAACTCATTCAAAGAGTTTTCTTGACAGGGTTTCCAACTCGTGGCAGTTGTTGCCTCTAACACAAGTGTTAGATTCACGTTTGCTCGCTGTTCTTTCCATCAGATGTCCTTAGACTAACTCATTATACTAATAAAAGTATAAAATGATAGAAAGTGAGTTAAGTCAGTTACTGTCTGACTAACTAAGCCATCAATTCAATACAAACCATTATAATAAGGTCTCAAGAAAGAAGTTTTAAAGAATCAATTAACTTAGGTATAAACCTTTGTTAATGAATTTCAAACTCTGTCCATCATTAACCTATTATGTCAGCAACTTGAACCACCATCTGCTTGCTCACACATTGCACTAGTAATTCCCTTTGTGCTTAAATTCCAAGATCAAGACAAAAGTTTCCAACTTCAGGGGAAGTTCATGTTTAAAGGGAAGTCCAGATCTTTCATACTTAGTTTTGTCATTATCAACTCTATTACCTGCAATTGTTAGTCCAAAACCAAGAAAACAAAGTGCAAAGCACTTGCTTCATAACAGTATAAACATATGACTAACAGTATGAACAAAAATAGACCAAATTTGTACTAACCGTACAAACTATACAATACCAGTACTAATTGACAAAGCTAGCAGTACACATCCAAGTTATGTACAAAAACACACAGTTTGAAAACTTTAAGGGTTAAGCATCCCAATACTTGCTACCAAGTATTGAAATCGTCCTACATCAAAGGCTTTTGTTAGAAGATCTGCAAAGTTTTGATCAGAATCAATTTTAACCACTTGAATCAACTTTTTCTCATTGGAGTCTCTAATGAAATGATGCTTAATTTCTATGTGTTTTGTATTAGAATGTTGCAATGGATTTTTAATTATACAAATTGTAATGCTATTGTCAATATATATCACAGTGTTCATGAAATTATACCCATAGTCAAGCAGCTGATTTTGAATCTAAAGCACTTGACCACAGCAACTTGCAGCAGCTACATACTCAGCTTCAGTTGTAGAAGTTGCTACAATTGTCTACTTCTTACACTGCCATGATATAAGTCTGCATCCAAGGAATTGACATCCACCAGTTGTTGATTTTCTGTCCAGGCTTGCACCAGCATAGTCACTATCTGAATATGCCACCAGGTCAAAAGGTGATTCTCTAGGATACCACAGACCCAACCTAGGTTGACCCTTAAGATATCTGAAGATCCTTTTGACTGCAGTTAAGTGAGAAACCTTAGGAGTCACTTGGAACCTTGCACAAGCAAAAACAACAAACATGATATCTGGTCTTGATGATGTAAGATACATCAAGGACCCTATCATTGATCTGTATGTGTGTACATCTATATTCTCTCCATCTGCATCTTTAAGTAGAGGTTTCTCAGGATTAATTGGTGTGCTAGCCACTTTAGAATCAGCTAACTGAAACTTCCTTAGAATCTCTGTCACATATTTATCTTGGCTGATAAATATGCCTTCATTTGATTGCTTTACTTGCAGACCCAAAAAGAATGTAAGTTCCCCCATGGAACTCATCTGAAACTTATCATGCATAAGTTTCTCAAACTCTACAAACATTTTCTTCCTTGTAGATCCAAAGATAATATCATCTACATACACCTGTACTAGCAAGATATCCTTCTTGTGCTTCTTGATGAATAAAGTCTGATCTATCTTGCCCCTTTGGAATCCATTCTCTAGCAAATAGGAAGCCAAAGTCTCATACCAATGCCTTGGTGCCTGTCCATAAAGAGCCTTTACAACCTTGTACACCTTATCAGGATGTTCTGGATCAACAAAACCTGGAGGTTGTGAGACATACACCTCCTCTTCAATAGTACCATACAAGAAGGCACTCTTAACATCCATCTGATAAACTGTGAATCCTATGAATGAAGCATAGGCCAAGAATAGTCTAATTGCTTCAATCCTGGCTATTGGTGCAAAAACTTCTTCATAGTCTATACCTTCTTCCTGTGTATAGCTCTGGGCTACAAGTCTAGCCTTGTTTCTTATCACAATACCCCTTTCATCCCTTTTGTTCCTGAAAACCCATTTGGTGCCAATTACCCTCATACCTTTGGGTAAATCCACTAGTACCCAAACCTTCTGAATCTTGAATTGGAGAAGCTCCTCTTGCATTGCTTCTACCCAGCTTGAATCTTCTAAGGCTTTAAGAACATTTTTGGGTTCAGATTGTGATAGGAAACACACAAATAAACAAGTGTTGGCAGCTTCATGCTGCTTTGCTGCATAAACAGTACTAAAAAACCCTTGTTGATCTGAAGTCATGAGTTGCTTTCTTGTCTTTACTCCAGATTGCATGTCACCAATCACATTGTCCAGGGAGTGAGCTTTGTGAATCCTTGTGTGTGGTGTAGTGAGAACTTCATATGTAGGTGGTAGATTGTTGAAATCCACCTCATCTTCTGAGAAATCAGCAGTATTGGTATCTGATGGGACAGTAGTATGAACATTTTGCCAAGCAGTACCAACTTGTGGCTCAACAGTACAATTACCATTAGTACTGTTATTTGGATTCTCTTGTTCCTCAGCTCCATCTACATTGTTTTCACCTTCAATCCCTTCCTTAGCTTCATCAGTAGAAGGTTCACCATTCATTGAAGTTGAATCCACACTTGTCCATATTGGCATCAGTAATGATCTTGATCTTTCTCCTTACCCAAGCCTGCTTCATTTGTTGCATCATCAGCTTCTGAACCTGTAAAATCATTAGAAAAGGTTCCTGCAACAACTGGCACATAATTCATTGATTGGGTTAGAGTCTCAAGATCAAACAGCCATTTTGGGCCTTACCTGCAACATTAGATTTATTTTCTAGAAATTCAACATGCAGGTTTTCCTCAACTTTCCTAGTTCTTGTCTGTATACTCTAAAGGCTTTGCTATTTAGAGAATACCCAACCAAGAATCCTTATCTGCTTTACCATTAAATTTGCCTAGATGGTCTAAGGTATTCAGAATATCACATGACACCCAAAAGGTCTGAGAAATCCTAATGCAGGAGTTCTACCTCTAAAAAGCTCATATGGTGTCTTATTGTGAGGTTTAACTACCAAAACCATGTTCTGCACATAGCAAGCAGTATTAACTGCTTCAGCCCAAAAAGTGATTGGCAACTTAGAGTCAGCTAACATGGTTCTAGCAGCTTCTATCAGTGTCCTATTTCTTCTCTCAGCAACCCCATTCTGCTGAGGAGTTCTAGCAACACTAAACTCTCTTCTAATACCTTTTTCTTTGCAAAAATCATCCATAACTCTATTTTTGAACTTTGTCCCATTATCACACCTAATGACTTTAACTTTCTTATCCACTAGGTTTTCTATCTCAATAATAAATGTTTTAAGAATGCTAGGTGTCTCATCCTTAGAACCTAAAAAGAAAACCCATGTAACCTGCTATAGTCATTAGTAACTACAAGACAAAATCTCGTATGTTTAATACTACTTACAGAAGTTGGGCCAAATAAGTCCATACGAAGCATAAACAAAGGTTGATCAATAGAGTTAAAAATCTTGGGCTTACAAGAAGCCTTATGTTGTTTGCCTTTGAGACAGGCAACACAAGTTTGGTCATTTTCAAATCTTTTCTGAGGCAAGCCTCTTACTAAACCATCCTTTACAATTTTATTAATGGTTTTAAAATTAATGTGACCAAGTCTTCTATGCCATAACATAGACTCATCCAATGTGGCCTTTGCAACAAGGCAAGTAAGAGCCTCTTTAGGAACAATCTTCTTCATATCAACACTGTACATGTTTCCCTTTCTTGGAACTTTGAGTAATACCTGACTTTCATCAGGTAACTTAAAGTCTGGAGAAAGCACAAGACATTCAGTGTCAGTAAAAAGAACCTTGTTCTTTTTGTCACACATTTGTGAGACACTAAATAGGTTATCTTAAGCTCTTGAACAAAGTACACATCTTCAAAATCTAATTTACCTATTTTAAGAGTACCTTTACCAGTAATTCTGCCTCTTATTCCTCCCCCAAAGGTAACATATCCTCCATCCAATGGTTGTAAGTCTGAAAGATAGGACATGTTGCCTGTCATGTACCTGGAACACCCACTGTCTGCATAACCTTGATCTTCATCATCTTCTTGTGAATGTCCCTGCACATAAGTAAGGAAATTAGTTTCCTTGGGGTACCAAGCCATTACTGACTTGGGTTTGCCTCGTGCATCAATATAGTCAAATCTTTTCAAAACAGTTGATGCACCATTGGACTGAAGTGGTCTCCAAATCCAACATGCTGAGGCCTTAACAACATTAGCCCTCTTATCCCTAGCAGTGTTTTTATAGTTTGCCAGTACTAACTGCTTGGCTAGCAGTATTAACTGCTGGCTTTGTAGTTGTAGCCTTTGGTTTCCAAATTTGTTTTTGTACCACTGCTTTCTTTTGAAAAGGCCTTTTAGCAGTTGTTGGTGCATATTTGAAAGTTGTTTTTGCACCTTTAACTGCTGGTCTAGGGTAAACAGTCTTAAAGGGTCTGGCAGTACTAACTGCTGGTCTAGCAGTATGAATTGGTTTTGGGCCAGACTTCAATAAAAGTGCTCTGGGTGTCATTCTAGCAATATTAGAGTGAGTTTTAGGCCTATTTAAGTTCACCCTATGGTTTGAGTTCCCAGATACCCTGTTGTTCCCAGTAACCATCTTTCTACCCTGATGGTTATCACAAAAAGCCTCAAGGTGGTCAAAACTACCACAAGTGTAACAAGCCTTCTTATACAGAACAAAGTCATCACCTAGTTGGTGAGACTTGAGGTTATTCCAGTTCCTCTGGTTACCTCTTGGCTTGTCTGTGGATCTATACATTTCACAGTTTCTAACTATTTTCCTAACTGGTTTAACATTTGATTTAGGCCTAACAGTTTCATCTTCAACCACCTTAGGAACACTGGTTCCTTCTACTTTAACTATATCAGGTTTAACCACAACCTGATCTTCCTCATCATTATCAGATGTCCAGTCCTCAATGGTTGGAGCATCTGAATTCCTATCAGTGGAAACCTTGTCCTCAGTGAGTGAAGTGTCACTTGCACTCTCAAAAGGTTTACTGACTTCTACAGGCTTATCAACAACTACATTCTCTTTTGGCTTAAGACCATTTTCTAACTTAGGTTGTTGAAATTCAGGCAAACCTGTATGCTCTAGGTCTATCCCTGGGGGTGCAGGAATTCCTCTGTGAGGAAGTGGAACTATTTTGTACCCCAATCCAGACTTAGCTTTGTTAATTAATTGACATTCAATTATTTTGTTTACACCCTTAGAGGCATATCCTAAGATTTCTACACTTAATTGAATATTTTCATTAGCCTTTTTAATTCTATCAAACTCAGCTTTCAACAGACTAACCTCAGCATTCTTAAATGACAAATCCCTTTTAAGAACTGCTATATCATCAGCAAAACTAGTCTCATTGTTCTTATAATGCACTATTTGCTCCTCTAGGACTGCTAAACCTCTCTTATGATTTGACAAATTGTAATTTGTTTTGTTTAGTTCAATCCTTTGTTCATCATAGTGTTTCTTTAAAGTTTCTAATTCTTTAAGAGCAGTGCATGATTTAGAACAGCATTTAGCATATTGTACCTCAGAGTCAGAGAAGGCCATAAGTGCCATCTCAGTAGGTGCTTCCTCATCTTCTACCATAAAACTCCAATCAAATCCTAAGCCATCAATAGCCACCATTGCCTTTGAAGTTGGCTCAGCTTCTTCCACAACCTTGGGCTTGTTCCCATAACCTTTGCTCCTGCCATCCTGTTGCCTAGGTCTCCTGCATTCCCTTGAAAAGTGCCCCAGCTTGTGACAGTTATAGCATTCTACCCTTGATTTGTCAAAACTAGCAGTATCATTGCTGCTGATGGTGATCTTCTTTCCAGTTCTTTGGTAGAATTTCTTAGCCCTCATGATAAGAAGGGAGATCTGCCACTTGAGATCCATTTCCTCCAAATCATCATCATTAATCTTCTGGAGGTCTTCATGAGTCAGCATTGACCCATCATTCTGGCTTGTTAGGAAGGCACAATAGGTTTTCTCATCCAGAATACCAGTAGTACTGCTTGATGAACTAGCAGTACTAACATTGGGGTTAGCAGTACTAACTCCCACAGCAACTTTTACTTCTTCAACTGGACTTGAATTACTAGGAGATGACACAAAGGCCATGTTCCCAGTGCTTGAACTAGTTCCTCCAGCCTTCTTCACATCCTGCTCAACAATCTTGAAGTTGCTGTATAAATCCATCAGGCTCATAGTATCAATGTCTGGCTTGTTCTTCCAGACCACCACATGCATAGCCCACTCTGCAAGTAAACTTTTCAGGAACTTGGAGTTAAGATCTTCCTGAGGTATATCCATACCAAGAACAGCAAGTTGGCTAACAATCTTCTGAAGCCTATTGAACATGTGATCCAAAGACTCATTGCTGGTTGCAGTAAAGTTCTCAAAGTTCTACTTCGAAAGAGTCTTTTGAGTCTTCTTGGTGGCTTCATTCCCACCATATCTAGCAATAATTGCGTCAAACAAGGTCTTAGCATCCTTGTACTTGCTGAAATTCAAGAGTTGATCATTTGGAATGGTCATCATCAGCAAACTTCTGGCCTTTAGATCATTCTTCTTTTGAAGCCTCTCTTCTGTAGTTAATGAAGAGGTCTGCACAACTGTCTCTACCTTACCATCAACTGTTGTTGTAGAAGTTGAAGGCTTGAAAGAGTTTCCTTCTTCAATAATTTCCCAGAGTGCATAGTCTTGCACCTGGAAGTACTGTTTTATTCTTAACCTCCACATATCAAATTCATTCTACTTGAGCATTGGCAATTTAGCAGCCATGTTTGTTTGGGTAGTCTCCATGTCCATTACTTTTTCTTCTGAATCAATAGTATCAACCTTTCTCTGATACCACTTGAGAGGATTGATAAAACACTTAGGATGTTACTCCTTTATAACGTGTTTGAGATACTTTGAGTGTATGCAGTTAAGTATGCGGAATCTACTTAACCACACTTAGAAGAATGTTGGTTTGTTTAATGGAACAATAAAGCTTGAATGGACAAAGAACACAATGAGATTAACACCAAACGATTCAATATTATTGCTTGAATAATACGAGTGATCTTGCTATCACTAGGGTTACAATGACCTTGAATCTTAACAAAACTCTATGACTGATATATGTCACTAATCGTATAACCTAGGATCTCCTTTTATAGACTTAAGGAGTCCTTTACAAGATAAGTATTCTATCGTATAAATCTAACTAATTACGTTATACACTGTAAGATCTAACCTTTTTGATTGTGTGGATGATTCGGGTGGTCTTGGGTTATGGAAGATGAGATCCATGGTGGAGTTTTAGAGAGAGAGAGGGAACCTTGTTGAGAGAAAACCCTGGAAAATGTTAGATTAGTGTGTGTGTGAAGATTACAAGAGTTCCAACCCCTCCCAAGTGTGGGAAGGGCTTTATATAGTAGCTAATATTTGTGCCCCTAGTGGGCTGTGGAGTGAGCTGACAGTGGGGAAAGCCCCGACCCACTCCACAAATATAAATACGACTAAACTAATAATACTAATACTACTAATATTACTGTGCTAATATTAATAAGCCTACGAGCTATGTAAATGCTAAATAGATACTCGGGGTGACCGAGCCTTCATCTGAATATTTATATTCCTAACAATCTCCCCCTAAGGGAGGTCACCCCGGAAATAATAACTTGAATTCTAGCATTTTGTCTTCTGAAGTTGTCTTCATAGCTCGTAGTCTTTGATTCTTCATTGTCTTGAAACATTGTGCATTCAGCAGTGGACTTTTGATGACTTTTCCTTTGTCTTGGATGATTTTGAGAATTCTTCGAGTTTATCATCCAACATTTGTCTTCATGTCATCGTTCAACAGTATGTTTCCATGTGATGTGTTATTCTTTGAACTGACATGCTCACACCATTTGGTGTCATGATCTTCAACATCAGAGTAAGCAGAAGCCGTGTTGAAGGTCTTTAGGTTGATCATGACTTTGTTGAATTCCAATGATAATGTAGTGTGAGCATGTGGTGCTGGATTGGCATCTTTTCTGTAATCTGCTACAACCGCAATCAGCTGCAACTTCAATCAGCTACAACAGCAAACAGCTGCAACAGCAATCAGCTACAATCGCCAGATGTTCCTGCATACGACAGTTAGCAATAAAACGTCCGGTACTTACAGGTTCGGACTTTGAGATTGTTAACAGCATAGTGTGAAAACTCTCTCTAATCCTTACCAAGACCGTTCCTAATCGAAAACCCACAGAGGGCTTTTTAAGATCGTACCGTAGTATATCAACGATTAGGTGAGTCGCTGGAGATCACTCCACGACTGTAGACCGTGTGATACCGCCGCGATCACTAAGCGTAATCCACTGGGAATTACCGAAGTGACCTGCTTTCAGGGCTGTTTGATGTTGACCCTGGCAGGAATTTCCATTCAATCATTGAGAATTACATTTGTAAGTTCTCTCATAAATGTTCTGGCAGATTGCTAAGATCTGCGTAGGACTCATAAGTTTACAACTGGTGTCCTTAATATTGAACAACCAGTGTAGAAATAATTCGTGTTCCTATGAGATCTTATTATGAATCTCGTGGCTCTAGACTCAATAGTGCGTTTTGATTTGGTGATCGGAGGCTGGAGAGGACTGCCACCTTTTCAATATCATCTAACTCAGAGTGAGAGAGACGATAGAAATGTATTGAACTCCGTGAAAATTGAAACAAGAGTCCTTTGAGGGACCTTGAGTGGCTAGGGATGGTTGTGCAGCATATCACTGGGTCCATGATACTTTGTCTTCAATGCCAGCAATCAACTAAGTGATTCTGACAACATATGTATTGACCCGGTTTCTGCCTAAGTTGTAAGGAGGGATTCTTTCTTTTCAACCTTTGTCTTTACAATTCTTTTTCATTCTTCAACCCCTTCAGTGCTTACCGAGACTTCATTACTAGAACCTTGTTGGGTTTGTTCCAGTACTAGCTCCATCTCAGTCGGCACTTTTCCCTTATCCACTTTTCTCCTTTTTTAATCATACCTAAGGACTTCTACACTAACTAGTGGATTGTCCCTGGGTAGATCCCTCCGGATCTGGCGGGATCGTGGGAACTTGAGCCTAACCTAACCATCCTTATAACTCCATACATTCGTTAAAATGGTCGGTCTTTGGTGTACATCCACGATTGTCATAAACCAAATCTTTGAAAAATCTCTCAAAGTGTTCATGATTCTGAAACCCATTTTCGCAAACACTTGAGAGTTTTATATTTTTCAAATGCTCTCCCTCAACATGTGCTCGGTTGATTGTTTTATAAATTTGCACATGGTAGGTAGAGCTCGCACTTTTTGAATTGATCAACTTTCAGTGACACATGACCGATTCGAGACACGCTTACATCACTGGTTAGACCAGCTTGAAATTACTACCCGTCCTGGTCAAGTTCACAGAAAGTTTCTCGAAACGGTACACTCTACTCAGACACATCCTTTTTGAGACACGCTTACATCACTGGTTAGACCAGCTTGAAATTATTACCCGGCCAGGATATGTCCTTTCGATTGATGACAACTTGTGTTTTGACAATTCATTGGTTACGTCTGAGTCACGATCTCATGCGGTGCCAAATCCTTTTTGTCCATTTGCTCCCCCTCAATATGTGCATCGATATACGAAAGAGTTTAGCACATATGGGAGAGCCTAACGTTTAATTCCAAAACATCACATTTTCATCAGGTTTCATATTTAAATCACATTCTCTCCCCCGATCAAAAATTTCAAACCTTTTGAGATTTGTGATCCCAATTGATTTAAATAATTTAGAAAACATGGGAGAAAATGTGGTCAGGTTTAACATGTTCTGATGATAAGACATACTATGCTCAACATTGTTATCCAACAAAGGGGGAGATTCACTGCTTGTTTTGTACAAAGTGACTTTTATGACACGAATGATATTGACCTTTTTGGCACAGATGATGTTATCATCCGCTTCTCTGAGGGAGTCAGTGGTCAACATCGATTATCCATCCACCAACAAAAATGTCCAAGTATTGTAGATCCTCACTTGGCGAGATCGGAACAAATATTGCTTTGTTTCACTGAAGGTGGTGGTGGTGATGAAGGTGTTGATGTTGTTGTTGCTGCCGATGTTGTTGTCGTGGTGAATTCTGAGCCAATCAATAGAGTTTGAACGTCTGATCAAATGGTTAGAGCGGGAACTGGTACATTCATTTTGGCTATGGAATCTGCATAAGAATATCAATACAGATATACATACATACAGATACACTATCCCTTAATAGCTACCCTTCAGCAGCTTGCCACATTATAATACCATATTCATTTAATCAAACCACAGTCAGGAAATACGTCAAACTACTATCTAGCATGAAGAGCAATCAGCAATCATGAACATGGCAATTCACTCATATTTCATCATTCAATTCAGGATCTTAGGAACAAGATTCTAACACGATAGATATATACCTAAGGATAACCTGAGAACATATGCACTATTTCAACAACAATTATGCAGCAATCGACTAACAGAAGTCAGACAACATTTGAAACTCATTCATTCAGATCATACAAATGTCATAGGAGTATTCAAGAACATCAAACACAACTGGTTTTCTTACTTCTTTTAGGTTTTGAGTTTTGATGTATCTAGGGGATTAAACGAGGATACCAAAGTAACAGAAATGAACCTTCTAGATACATAAAGCTAGGAAACTATAAGCAAATTGCACATAATGTCCTAAACTTTCTAGCAACTAACACGTTTGGCCATTTGATATAAAGTTTTAGCAAGATCCTCTTCAACTAATACCCCATTAACTACAAAACCTTTTCAAAGCGTTATGAATGAATCAAGAAACCCGTTTGATGATATAAAATTTGAATTCACTCTCCCCCTCAATCAATGACCCGTATTCTAGTTAAAGATTTGTAGTCGTTGATTGAGTGACAAATTTTATGCATAATCCAAGACAAAAAGAATTTCAAGCAACACATAATCACCAAGTGTCTTACAAATAATTTTCAGAAGAATCATAGAATGAAAACTATTTGCATAAAAGAAGATTTCTCTTCTTTTTCAAGAAATGATGCACTGAAACGTACATCAGATCGAAGAAACATGGATATAAAGTAATCCATGCCCAGGTGAACATCACCCAGTTGGAGGAACAGCCGTCTTTTTGGCGACGTACTTTCCCCATTTTGAAGCGCGGGTTGCTATCTAAAGTAATAGCAAGCCATTTAGACATGTTTTAACCATCCATTTTAACTTCTGCTCGAGCTTCATTTAAAGACCCGTGCCATTATTGAATGACATTTCTAAGTCCGTAAATGTTATCGATAAACAGAAGACATGCCTAGGTGAAACTATTTTTGGTATTTTCTATTTTTCAATTTTTATGGTTTTTCTGGTTTTACATTTCTCTATTTACAATTTGCAGGTTTTCTATATATCTATTTACAAAATGGTATAAGATATGAACAAGTATATATATACAAGGATACGAACCAGAAACCATTACTCCTCAGCATCCTGAATCTTATCCGCATTCATCACTTGACTTGCTGAAGAGCAATGTGAGCACTTTTAATCAGGGATTGATTCTGGCTTTTCACTCTCCCCTAATTAGTGCTCTCCCCTAATCTGACAACCTTTCTGATGAACACCCATAATAGGAGGAAGACTTTGGATGAACGCCCATAATATGAAGAAGTCTTTTGGTAACCAAATGCATGCCGTCTTTAGTCTTCTAACACATAGCGGAGAATGTAGAATAGACTGTAGACTCGACCTTCTTCAAGATTGCCCAATATGGAGGAACAGAATACCAATCATCTTCATCTCACCAAATGTCTTCCAGTAACCTTACATACAACCCATCAGCCCGCAGCATACACATGAGATGATAACACACAACAGAGAATATAGAATAGACTGACGACTCGACCTTCTTCAGTCTTTAGTATAACACCAAAGTAACAAGTTGAACCAAATGCATGCCGTCTTTAGTCTTCTAACACATAGCGGAGAATGTAGAATAGACTGTAGACTCGACCTTCTTCAAGATTGCCCAATATGGAGGAACAGAATACCAATCATCTTCATCTCACCAAATGTCTTCCAGTAACCTTACATACAACCCATCAGCCCGCAGCATACACATGAGATGATAACACACAACAGAGAATGTAGAATAGACTGACGACTCGACCTTCTTCAGTCTTTAGTATAACACCAAAGTAACAAGTTGAACCACTGATCATCTATAGTATGTATCCATCCTTGGATATTAAGCCTTGATCACGTGAACCTGTTGTGCGTCCTTGATGTACACATTCTCTCTCCCCTGATGGTTACGATTAATCATCCCATGACGTAAAAGCGAAACGATAATACCAAGGTAACAAGTTGAACCACTGATCATCTCTGCGGTTATCAACACCGGAATAACTTCAACTCAGAAGCAGTATAAAGCCCGATCACGTGAACCTGTTGTGCGTCCTTGGTGTACACATTTCTCTCCCCTGATGGTTACGATTAATCGGAATCATCATCATGATGTGTACATGTAGCCTGATGACGTATACATGAAGCATTGACTAGAAACCCTTTGTTATTGATTGAATCAGCCCGTGAGAAGATGTCGATTAGCATTCCATGACCATGTTCTTCAACACCTTGATAGACGGAAGAAGTAGTGTTGGAGAAACATGGTTTGCACGACTCCTGAACTGACGTATTCAGGAGTCGTATGACCATTTCTCAATCATCAATCAACATGTAGATTAATATTCACCCTTTCCCCCCCTCAAAAATTGCATATGCCTGTCAACTGCAATTTTTGGTTGAATACGTGAATAAAAATATACTCCAATATGCGCCGATCCACTTGAAGATTGAATAAGCACGGAAAGAGCATGAATCTTGTTGATGAGAATGGCCATAAATAAGAAGATTTCTCTTCTTCCAAAGATAAAGCGCACTGAAGCGTACACCTTTCTTTTCTTTGAGGAACGAGGCCTGAACTGAGGTATTCAGACGTCATAATGATGAAGAGCGAGGCCTGCACTGATGTGTACAGACGTCATAATGATGAAGAGCGAGGCCTGCACTGATGTGTACAGACGTCATTTCTCTCTCTTTACTACTTCTCTCATCTAACTCGTTACCAACCCCATTATCATTTTATCGGCTTGATGTCGTGACCACTGATGGAGAAAAACCCAATATGATGAACTTGAGACTGAAGTAACATAACCCGAACTTGTGACTTAAACTTGTACTAATGCAAGACAAAGAGCGGTGCAGAGACTTCGTGCAACATCGAATCCCTAAGTACTCTATACTCTTCAACCAACCAACCATCAAGTATAAGACGTACATCACCTCTTGGATATCCACAACTTCGTGTGACACTGAGCACTACAACGTAACTCCTTAAAGTGATAGTTATTTTGTAATAGGGAGAAAGAAAAAATAACTAGATATCCAAGTCCTCGTCATTGTAAATGTTGAAAGCTCGAACAAGGATCTCGAAGAATCTTCATCCAACCTCCCCGATATCTTCAGATACTAAGTACACGCACCCATGAAATTTCACTTCAGCCTCAAATAAATAATAATGAATTAACGCCGTAGTCACATCTTGTCGATTAAATGCCCCGATCTAGCCCTTTATGATGTTTTAGCAGAACGTTGATAATGGTTTTAACCCGATCATGATCAAGAGCGCGTAACCCATCATTACGGGATTCTACAAATCTATGATTTAAACCGAGAAATAAGTTCTTTCGCGGGATTTTACAAAATCAAGAAGAAACCGTGAGACAGTAACAAATTGAATGTGGCAGGACTGATTTGATTGTGGAGAATATCAGTTTGGGTTAAGAATATCCTGTTAGAATTACAGATCACATCACAACTTTTAACACCTTTGGCCAACTAACCAACCTTGTACACAGATTAGTGACCACTTGATGAAGGAAACCCGATCTACCAATATTGAAAACAGAAGTAGAAGTCCCCAAATTTGTTACTTAAGCTTGCACTAATGTTGGAAGAACGGTGTAGAGAATTAAATCTCCAAGAAAATCTCTATGTACTCAATACCCAACCAAAGTATGAGACATTAACACCTCTTGCGATTATCGACAACGTCATCGACGTGTGACACTGAGTACTCCAACGGAACTCTTAAGTGATAGTTACCCCGACTGCTGGTAACTAGATAACCTAAGTCTTCAACTTAAATTTTAAGCACGAGCAAGTTATCATTGAAGGTCATGCATCCAACCAACCCCGACTTCAAGATAAAATAAGTAGACGCCTTCGTGAAATTCAGCTTCAATCTCAAATGAGGAATACCAGATGAACTTCGTGATCATCTTGTGCTGTTGACTAGCCAAAAGGAGAAGAAACATGCGCTAATTCTTAGCAGTGCCCATGACTCATAGTCAGTCCTATCAAGCATAGCTGTCTGACCCAGCTGCAGTGCTTGGTATAGTTGTCATACTGTATACAGGATTTTACAGTTCTTGAGATTTAACCGAGAAATAAATTCAAGAACAAACTGTACAACAGTAAGTATCAAACTGCTGAAATCTTAGGCAAATCGCTAAGACCCAAACCGCTGAAAGCTAAACCACTGAAACTGGAACCGCTAAGATTCAAACTGCTGGAGACTGAACCACTGAATCATGAATCGCTACGATCTGACCCGCTGAAACCGGAACCGCTAAGATTCAAATCGCTGGAGACTGAACTGCTAGGAAACACGCGCTAATTCTCCCCCTCAAAAAGGGCATGTAATGACCTTTTTGCCAAAGCAGAGAGTCCGTGATGTTTGTGAATTTGTCAGGCACAATACATGGAAAAAGACAAATAAAACTACTGCAAAGAAGATGGTGATTAAGACTCTCTTGTAGTAACCCCTTGCTTGTCTCCTCATCAACGGTTTAGTAGATTAACAAAGTCACTGAAGCTCGTAATATGCCAAAGCCGCTTGATGAGATGTGTTTAACTTAGGAATGAGTAAAAGGTTAAAACACGTCTCTAAACAAATCACCTCCTGTCTTTAAGTCTGACCACCTCTTGAGAAAATCTTGTACTACAATCTCATTAGAAGCTTGAGAAACAACAATCACTTGATGAAGCTTGATAAAGGACAAGTCCGCGACTTATACTTGCACTAAATTTGTGATTTAGAACCTATATTGAGCACAACAACGTAACTCCTTTAAATATAGGTAGTGATATATACCCAACCTTCCATCCTTTATTGTATATATCCACTTCTTGAACTTCCAAGTCTAATCACCATAAATACGCTCGAGCAAGGGTCATCAGACATCGTGCATCCATCCACCCCGAGATGTTTGAGACACTAAGTACACCAACCCGTGAATTAACAAACCAACCAAGCTACTGTAATTTCCCAATTTTTACCGATCTCGTATCACAAACTAATCCCGAAAAGATAGTCAAACCCCGTAAGTTTTATTATGTCAAAATCCATGTCCCACCTACTTGTCCAAAATTGATTTGACGGGATTTTACAACTCTTGAGATTTAAACCGAGAAATCGAATCTTTCGCGGGATTTTCTAAAACCTACAAGAGAAACCGTGAAATCAACCAGAATACCCAAGAGTGAACTGCAATATCAATCTTCGAGATTCAAGTCACAGAAGTCAAATCACAACTTGATTAAATCGCAACAAGTCAAGTCACAGATTGTCAATTTGCAACAAGTCAGATTGCAACTGGTCAAATCGCAATTAGTCAAGTCGCAACAAGTCAAAACGCAACTTGACAAATCGCAATTAATCAAATCGTTGTTTGTCAACTGTAACTCAAATCGCAAAGATCAAGTTGCAGGCTCACTCAAATCTCAGGCACCAATAGGACTATGCTGCCAAATCCACAACTCAGAAATCACGTTGCCCATCATATACCCAAATACAAGCCGTGACGTTTTAAACGAGTCCGATAGTGGTATCCCGTAGTTATATCCAGTAACCCCGAAAAATATTTCAACCCAAACTAATTCACAATCCCGGATTATTGTAGCTCAAACTAAGCCATTGTCCTTGTGAATAATCAGCTTAAACACCAACTTGCAAAGTTCAATCCCACTATAATCCAAAACAGTCATCTTTGTGTATACCAATACAAGTCCAACAACACAACAGTCCAAGTGAAACATTAGAATCCACACTAAGGCCCAATCCATAACCACACCAAATTAGTCCATGTATAATTATTCTCGGCCCATCAAAACTGTAAACCCAGTCCATTCCAATACATCAAAACCATGTGGATTATAAACGACACAAGCTATGTTGCATTGCAGTAGACAAAACGCAATATAATTACTCCACAAACCGACAAACTGCCAAAGTCAAAAGAGTTTCACGTGAAGTCTGAGTCGCGCTGTCGTCAATTCAACATCACGTGATTTTGACTACTTTATGTTATGTGAGTTGACTGCCTTATGAATATTAAATATTAAATATAGTATCACGTGATATTCCTTTGTTTCTTCATGTAATATTCAATGTTAAAGTTAATTTAAGAATGCGATAACGTGATATTCTTCTTGAAACTTGTTGATCACGTGAATAATAGAATGCCGTGATATTCCTTTGTTTCTATCACTTTTGTTTCTTCACGTGATATTCCATTTGCTTTTTCACGCCACAAGACGACAACCACATGTGATTTGACATTCTTGACTAAATGTAACATTTGAATTGAATACTGATGAGAGAATGTGAGTTTGACTGTTATTTCACGTGATTCACCTTTGAAGAATGGTACACTCTACTCAATATTCACTAGACAAAACGCTATGTTACGTGATTACTACTTTGTTGAGGTTTTGATACGTGTTAAGTGATTTTGACTACTTTATGTTATGTGAGTTGACTGCATCATACACACAAAACGCAACTTTTGCAAAGCCACATGTGATGTGTCGCTATCACATATTTTTGAGACAAGTCGCATACGGAACACAAGTCGCATGTTTGCAACATACAAAACGCATGCTTGCAAAACACAAAACGCCAACCAAACAAAAACGCATACCACACCAATCTCACAAGCCACAAAACGCAACAATTTTGTGGACAAGTCACTTTCACAATAGTTGTACATTTTTCCATTTCCGAGAACAAGCCAAAAATACAGCCAACATCACCCACAAAACGCTACCAAGAACAATGTCAAGTTTGAACCACAAATAAGCCACAACAAACCAGCAAATCGTTACACCTTTTTAAAAGCAATTTTAGTTTGGATCTTGGGCCAACAGAATATCAAAAGAAACAATATCATGACATGAGTTTCTTGTGTTGTGAGTGAACCAAGACAATGTTAAAGCACTAAAAGAACCACTCGTCCAAGCATAAATATGTTAACATGATATGTTAACACAGTTAAACCATTTGACCACAAGACAAATATGTAAACACGAGTTACAAAAAAATTGTGGGTTGAGAGGAACTAATCCATTAGGCCCAAAAACATTAACCAGATGAATACATATTAAACGTAGCACATGAAATCATGTCAAGAATTAATATTCGACTGACAGAAAAGACCAAGCAACACAAACGTAACACAAAGATTTGAATAGATAAAAAACTGAACACACAATCAATCGAACCTAACCATGGCTCTTGATACCAATTGTAAGATCTAACCTTTTTGATTGTGTGGATGATTCGGGTGGTCTTGGGTTATGGAAGATGAGATCCATGGTGGAGTTTTAGAGAGAAGTTAGAGAGAGAGAGAGGGAACCTTGTTGAGAGAAAAACCTGGAAAATGTTAGATTAGTGTGTGTGAAGATTACAAGAGTTCCAACCCTTCCCAAGTGTGGGAAGGGCTTTATATAGTAGCTAATATTTGTGCCCCTAGTGGGCTGTGGAGTGAGCTGACAGTGGGGAAAGCCCCGACCCACTCCACAAATATAAATACGACTAAACTAATAATACTAATACTACTAATATTACTGTGCTAATATTAATAAGCCTACGAGCTATGTAAATGCTAAATAGATACTCGGGGTGACCGAGCCTTCATCTGAATATTTATATTCCTAACATACACAAGATACTTTCCATACTTATCTTCTACAATATCATACAAGACAGTTATCCATGTAGTAGTACCTTCTGTTATACTAGCAGTACTAACTTAGCAGTTTGTACTGTTAGTTATATCTCAGTAGTCTTCACATATACACAGGCAGTTTGTACTGTTAGTGTATTTCTCCCAGCAGTACTAAGTCCTTAGACATTTAATTCCCAACATAGTCTTACCTATAAACCTTACTACAAAACGAGGGTTATACTTTTACCCGTGTATTTTGAAATTAAGAAAATGGTAGAACTAGTATTATAAATTTAAAGCTTTCGAGATACATCAGTGCACTTCCTAGAAACAATTCACAATCAACAGTTTTCGGTTTACTTAAAGTACTATGACCGTTCAAATATATCATACAATGATTTATAAAGAATCATTAGTTAGTGCTAAAAAGTTATAGCCATCATTTCCCAAACCATGTATAACTGTATAATTGTTGGACACAGATTATTAGCATCACTGCCATTCTTCATTAGTCAAGCTCAACAGTTTTTATTAAGTGAGAAGTCGGGAAAGCTTCTGAGGAGGAAAACCCATAATTATTTTCTCTCTCTCACTCTCCAATAATCAAAAGTCGGTTCTATTTTAAGTAACGGTTTCACCACAGTACCGACCATTTAGACAGAGCTACTAAAAATAGTAAAATATGTTGATCCGGTTCTTTTCCAAAACCGCCAATTTATAAGCCTTGCCAAAATTATCTCCACTAATCTCTCCTATTTGAGTCAAAAATTGTCTTCCAACACATATAATACTTGTATATAAACGCTCTACCACAACGCGTGAGTTGAAAATTTTGGTGTGCTAAAAATAGATAGTAAGGAACATAGATTTTTTTTATAGATTGTATTTAGTTTTATTTCATGAATGTTTTAGTTTGTTTGGGGTGGATATTTAAAATTTTATTCTAATAGTTTATTTGATTTGTATCATGTGGTATATTGATTGTATTTTTGCATTTTTTTTAACAACGACAAAGAGGATATACAAAGGACAACTTTTAGCAAGAAACTAGAAGAAAATTACAAAGGAGTTCTTAGCATTTTGGCCCCTCTATATTTCAAACAAAAAAATTTGATATAACCGAATGTAATCAAATATGTCATTTTTTTCTCATAGACTAAAAATTAAGAAGGACACTATTTCGAAACTTCAAAATATACCAGGATGTGGTCGCAATTATCACGTACATCATAACTTTTTTAACAGTGGATCTTTCCAATCCATCAATTCACGCTAACCATGCTGCAATGGAACTCAGACCAACATTAGAAATATCACACAAGACTCGAACTAACCTCCCTACATCATAAGCAAACTCGCATGTAGAGAAAACATGGTATTTAGTCTCGGCCGTTTTAAAAAATTGGACATAAAATTGAGTTGATATTAAAACCACGCCTAGATAAATTGTATTTTTGCATTGAGTGGTGTTTTAATGATTACATGAATTGATAGTGTTGAATATATATGTTGATGCATAAGTTACTTATACAATATGCATGTAATGTTGTATTGTATAATATTAAGTTTTGTATTGTGTTAGTTATTTAATGGAAGGAAAGGCATTCCCTTCATAATATGTAACTTATAGAGTAAATAATTTTATCATTTTTAGATACACTTAGACATTAGATCTTTATTTTTCTTTGAAAAGGAATTTCTAAATGAAAGCTTGTAAGAACAAAATAGTGTATTATTAATGTTAGATCAACGTTATTGTAATTTTAATGTTATAATTTTTAAGCTAACCAACTTCCTAAGACTTAGTTTTCAACTTTTAGTTTGTAAGCAGGTATGTTGGGATTTATATTTGAGTTGATAAATACAAAAAAATAAGTGAAGAATGAAGACAAGGCAAAACACGAGGGACTTAGAAGACAAAGAAGATTTTACTTATTAGTCCTTTGTAAACCTAATTCTCTAGTATATAAAGAGATACATGTCATTAGGTTTTAGGTGTGTCAAGATGTGAACACCAGGAAAAGTGTGTGTGTGTGTGTCCTAAGCGTGTAGATTGTGAAAAACGCCTAGAGTTTGTGTTTGTTAAGCCTCGAGGATCTTATGATTCATGTTAGATTAGTAACCGTACTACACTTGATCAGGTAGTATTGGGGCTTATTGTAGTAGTCATGTATCATAGAAGATAATGCCGAAGAAACCTTGTTACAATAACAATTGTTCTTTGATTAATTCCACTGCATATTGTTATCATTGTTATTGTTTATTCCTAGATGAGATCTAACAAATCTCGGGCCCTAAACGAATCTTACAAGTGGTATTAGAGCTTAGGTTCTAAAACTTTGATCCAGAAGAAACTTACAGAAGAACTCTTTACAGAAGAAACTTTGATTTAATGGCTCCTTCAGATTCTGAGGTATACACTAACAAAACTTGTTCTAAAACCTGTTTAAAAAGCTTTGAAACTCTCAAAACTCAGTATGATAATTTAAGAATAGAGCTTAACCAATCTAAGTTCAATTTAGGTACTTATAAAAGAGGGTTAGCTATTGTAGAAGAACAACTAGTATTTTACAAAAAGAATGAGACTATCTTCACTGAGGATATTGCTGTTTTAAAAAGAGATATCTCATACAAATATGCAGAAATAAGTGTGCTTAGACATGAGTTAGAAAAGCTTAAGCTAGAAAAAGAAAACATTCAGGTTGATATAGAGAGATTTGGACAGTCCTCTAAGAGTATAGAAAAGATCATACAGAGTCAGGTTATTGACAAACTCAAGAAAGGTGTAGGATATAATGTTGTTCCACCTCCTTATACAGGGTTATTTCCACCCTCAAAACTTGATTTGTCAAATACTAGTTTAGAGGAGCTCAAAGAGCCTGAGATTGAAAAAAAGGAACCTGAGATTGAATGCTTTGAATCATGTTCTAGTAATAGTTGGGTCCTTCCTCAACCTGATCACTCCAATCATAATCTCCTAGACCATCACAAGACACCAAAGTTGTAGTAGTCTTGGTATCCTCAGTAGCAGCCTTCCTTGAACTTTCTCCATTCTTCTTAGGTGCCCTACATTCCCTTGCAAAGTGACATTTTCTTTGACAGTTGTAGCACTCAATCTTGGACTTATCAAATCCTATGTTGTTTTGTCCTTTAAATTTGAGCTCCCTTCCTGTCTTCTTCAAAAACCTTCTGGCCCTCATTGTCAGCATAGCCATTTGCCACATCAAATCAATTTCTTCAAGATCATCAGGATCAATTTGTTCCAAATCTTGATTCATAACTGGAGTACTGGTAGTAAGATCAGCCAAGTAAGCACAAATAGCAGCATCACTAATGTTATCACTGTTTGTTGAACCAGCAATAGAAATATTAGTGCTAGCAGTAGAAACTCCATAAGCAGCAGTAGAGTGAGTTTCCTGAGTGTTGCCAGAACTTTTGTTGTTGGAGGACATAAAAGCTAGGTTTTGTTCACCAGAGGATGAACTAGATGACCCTTTCACTTCAGATTCATAAACTTTCAAGTTGTTGTATAAATCATCTAAACTCATTGTTTCAAAGTCAGCTTTGTTTCTCCAAACCACAATGTGCATACTCCATTCAGATGACAAACTTCTCAGAAACTTAAGATTGATATCTTCTTGAGGAACTGGAACCTTCATAAGTGCTAATTGACTTATAAGCTTCTAAAGTCTGTCATATGTAGCATCAATATTTTCAGTACTTGAGGCAACAAAGGTCTCAAATTGATGCTTCAGAAGATTTTTCCTTGACTTCTTGGTAGCCTCATTCCCACCAAATCTTAGCTCAATTGCTTCCATTAAAGACTTAGCATCCTGAATATGACTAAAGCTCAACTGATACTCATTTGGTATGCCCATCATGAGAATACTATGAGTCTTGATCTCCAACCTTCTTTGAGCCTTGTCATCAGCAGATTTAATGGGTACAAGTTTCCCATCATCAGCTTTTGCTGGTAAAGTATCACCATTCAGAATGACTTCCCACATTGAGTAGTCAAGCATCTTGATGTATTGTTGTATTCTCATCCTCCAAAGCTCATACTCTCCAGGCTTGAGCATGGGCACTTTTGATGCAGTCACCATGTGTGTTGATTCGGATTCCATGACTTGAGTAGATGTTGACCAGATCTGAGTTAACAAAAGTTCTTTTTGATCACAGCTTCTAGATCAAAAGCTCTGATACCACTTGTTGATCCTAGTTGAGCAATTGATCTAGTTAGTTATCTTAGATGTGAATCTAAAACAACAAGTATAGAAACTGTCTTGACTTGTAAACTATTAAACACAATGCGAAATATTATGTTTAATCTTAAGAAGAACAATTAATGAAACAGTAGAATTCTTAACAAACACTTCAATATATTAGATATACGAATACTCAAAAGTATTAGGGTTTACAACCTTGAAGTGAATCGACTCTAACAATGATACGTACTAAACTCTAACCCTAGAACCTCCTTTTATAGACTAAGGAGTCCTAGTCGGTTTACAATAACTTTTACACAAGATAAATCTTTTAGAATCTATTCTAAACTTATCTAAAACATACTATACATAGTTTATCTCTTCAGCAGTAGTATGAATTACTCTAACAGCAGTATCTTTTACTCCAGCAGTAGTATTCTTGCAGCAGTAGAATCTCCAACACTAGCAGTAGTATAGAATACACTAGCAGTAGTATGACACTTAGAGTATTTTCCTTTATGCACCATGAGCAGTTGTATCTATTCAGAGCAGCAGCATCTCTAAACCCAACAATCCTCCCCTAAACTTGATATTTTCTTCCAAAATCATGAAGTTTCTTTTAAGCTTTAACCTTCACCAGGAGGATGCTTCCAAACACATTTACTCCATGAGCACTTAAAGCATGAACACCACAAGACTGATATAAATACCATCTATGAACTGTGTTGTGGTTTAACTTCATCCACTCAATATCTCCATCATGTGGTTCAAACATTATCTTCAAATAGTAATAGATTACCCTTTCATACACCTCCTCTGGTCTTGTATCACCATATCTTTCTTTGTATAACCTCCAGATGTTAACCACATCATCTCTATCCATCCAATACAGCATTTTTGAAAACCTAATAAACCTATAATACAAACCATTGGTTCTTTTAAACTCCCAATAGGCTTTACTTCCATCCCTGATTCCAGAAATATATGAGATTATTGGATGTTTGGCTACTAGAGGAACTGCATTAATGACCTCAGGTTCTTGAAATTTAGGAAGAACTGTAAGAGCCATCATTTTTTCTCTATCATCCTCAGATTCCTCCTCATCATCAACTTTTTCTTCATTCTCATACTCAGACTCAGAACTCTGTCCACTGCTTTGGATCTATCAGCTTTTCTTTTCTTTCTACCAACACTCTTTTGTATAACTCCAGCTCTTTTAACACCTGAGCTTGAAGTTTCTTTCTTTTCTTGCACAACCTTCTCTTCCACCTTCTCTTTCACAGTCTCAGTCTCCACCACTGTCTTAGCCACCTTCACCTGATCCTCTGTTCCCATAGATACAAAATCATCAATTTCTCTTTTTGCATTGTTGTACATCTTGATAATTTCATCATCAGAATAATGAGATAACTGAGTAAGTTTGTAGCCCTTCATGTTCTTCAAGTATCTTTCATGGACTTTTCTTTTTTGTTTGACAGTTGGTGGTCTGAGCATTTTCTTCTTTCTCCTTTCAGCAATATACCATTTTTTTCTTTGTTCTTTGAACTCCTTCAACCATTTAGTTCGTTCTTCTATGGTTTGTGTATCTTGCTCTTCTTCTTTAATCAACTTAAAAAGCTCAATATCAACATCACATTTAATCCTCTTTGCATCCCAAGCATCAAGTAATTCCTTTGATTTTGCTTCATCATCAGCATGCTTTCTCAGTTGTTTAAGGACTTGTTGATTCTCAGGTTCAAGCTCAGCGGCTAACTTCCTTGCAGCTTCTTCATTAAAAGCAATTTGCTTCTCCTTAGGCCAGAACTCAAAAGGTATTTCAAATTCAGGTTCAGGTTCTTCAATTAAAATTGCTTTTCCCTTGCCTTTGTACTGTGGTTCTTGTGAAACAGCATTCTTTTTGGGAGAAGAGGGTTCTCTGATTGTCACTCCTTTAATAGGTGGTTTTGATGCTTTTGGTGGTTGTGGTTGTGTTACTTGTTTTGGTGTTGATGAGGGTTGTTGTACTACATGTTTTGGTGTTTTTGATGGTTTTGTAGACTTCAGTTGTAAAATTGCTTGAGCCATTACCACATCATCATCCAAGAGAATTTGACCCTTAGCAGTAGAATCACCCTAAGTCTCAACAGTAGAAACATTAACACCAGCAGCAGAAACTTGTACCTTAGCAGTAAGTCTGATTAACACGAGCAGTAGTATCAACCTTAACTACTTCTTCACTCTCACCAACAGCAGAATCAACTTTATCTTTAGCAATAGAATCTCCCAAGCTTTTGATTGACTCCACCATTACCTCAGAAGCTTTTACAAGATTATCAGCATCCAAAGTTTTCAATTTTTCAAGCACACTCTCATTTCCTTCTTTATCTGCAACCACAAACTCATCAACATTATCACCACTATCCATCTCCATATCCATTCCATCACCAACATTCTCTGCACCTGCACCAGTATCAGCATCATGTGCTTCCTCCCCTGAGACCTTGTCATCATTCCTCCCCTGTTTGGCAGCATCCTCCAAACCTGTAGTCTCAAAAGAACTAACCCTCTGTGCAGTGCCAACCTTTTTCAATCTTTTGAATTTTGTTATTGGTCTTGGCCTCCTTTCATCTTCCAATTGCTTAACTCTCAGCTTTAACTTCTTGATTTCACCACCTTGAGTTACTATGAGCTGTTGAATTCTCAGCTTATACTTCTTGATTTCTTCACCCTGAGTAGCTGTGAGTTTTTGTAGGCCAAGAACCAGTGACTCCAGTTTGGTACATTTAGCCATCAATGCTTTAACAAGTTCAATACTATCCTCACCACTTCGGCCTGTGTTACCTGGCCCGAGAGGTGGATCACTGGAATTGTCATTGTGTACATGTTGGTCCATCAATTCATTAGTTTCATGTCTATCCTCATCACTTCGGGATGTGTTACCTTCCCTGAGAGGTGAATCATGGGATGTAAACTCAGTATCAAACCTAGTTTGATCATCTGAGCCCCCCAAATTATTCATTTGGCTGGGGTGTCCATCACCTGTACCAAGTTCATGAGAACCTGATGATGTGCGTGTGTATTGCTCTTATTTTTATATCCACGGTATGTCATTGTGGTTTTAGCAGTATTCAAGACAGGTGGTTGGGACCAATTCCCTAGTCCTATTGCATCTGGTCTAATTTGTTTGTCACAGGGAAGGGTATACAATTGGGCTAAATACATTTTTGAAGGGATGGCTGACAATGTCACAGCTGAGAAAAATAGATTTCTAATGTACCCTAGGTTTCTTCAAATTATTTTAGGTGTACAGACCATTGACCCAACCCATAAGATTGTGACTAGGTTGACTGCAAAAATGTTTGCCACAATGAAGATGAACTTTGCAGGACCACACTTGGCATTGTTACCTGCAATGTTACCTAATGCCAATGCTGCTGGCAATCCAGATCCTGCTGGTAATGATAATATCCCACCTGCACCCAATGCAGCTGATGCCAGTGCATCCAATGCTGCTGGTGAAGGGACTTCAGTTGCTGCTGATGCAAATGCATCGGTTGCTGCTGATGCCCCATTGCCACCATCTCCTAGACCTACCACACCTTAAACTATTGTCCATGCTGCTCCACTCAGATCCTCTGCAGCTCCTCATACCACAGAGCAACCTGCTGGTGGAGCTGAGGGTCCTACTAATGTCACATCTGTGTCTAGTTTACTTGACAGGTATGCAAAGAAAGTGGAACTTTTGGAGTCTGCACTAAATGACATCAAGAAGGATTTTGGTAAGAAGGTGGAGTCTTTGGAAAAGGAGCTCAAGGAAACAAGGGAGACTCTTGGTGGAACCATTCACAGTCTAACTGAAAGAGTTACCACTTTGGAAGGTCAAATTCCACACAAGAAAAGAAGGGTAATTTTATCTGATTCTGAAGAAGAAGAGACTGGACTTCAGGGTTCGGTTAACCTGGAAAGACTATATATGTTGGCCAATATCTCTTTAGCTAGTGCCAACACACCAGGAGGGGGCGTTCAAGTCTCCAAGGCCACCTCTCTGAAGCTTTATCAAAGAAGAAAATACTTATCCAAGGACAACATTAAAACACCAACATAAAACATTTGTCTACAAACAAAAGAACCAGACAAAAGACATTACTCAGAAGGACCAAACTCCTAAACCCTAGCCCACACCCCAACTTGCAGCCTACTCCATTTTCCCTTTGCCCTTGCCCATGTAATCAGGCATCTCCTTCCTCACTCCTCTCCCACTGATTTCACCTTGTAACCTTGGAGCTGCAAGACCAATGACAACTGGTATTGGTTGTCCTCTCTTTCAGACTGGAACTGATTGTCTTGGTTGGCTTGGCCCAGGAGTTGGATGGCTTGGCCTTGGGGTTGCCTGATTCCTTGTAGGCACTGGCATTTGGTAGAAGGAAGCAACAGCTTTCTCCATTCCACGAGTTAGCTCTGCAGAAATTGGACAGTTTGGTGGATAAGTTTCCCATTCACCTTGATAGAATGTCAAGCTCTTAGGCCAGGATGCGGGATCATCATCAGAGCTAGAATCTTCAGCATCAGATGGGGGAGATGATGGTTCCTCAGCTTTTGTTTTCCCTTTGTTTTTGGTGGTGGAGCTGGTGCCGGTGGTATATTCGGGTGGGAAGTAATTCTTCCACCCTGATGATCCTGATGATGTATCAGATGATGATTCTGATGAATCAGAGGAAGAATCAGAGATGTTGATGATGTCGGGTTTTGAAGAGCTCATTGTATGTGATTTTGTTTAATGTTGGGGTTTGGTGATTGTGATGGTTGAATTGATTTTTCAAGGGATTATATAGGCTCAAAGGGAGGTTCATGGAATTAAATGTTGGGTCGGTTTGAAGTTAATTGGGATTTGATGTTGGTCAAACAGCAGTTCATTGCCGCTGGTTGACCATCTCATTGCTGCTGGTTGCATAGCCTTTGCTGCTGGTAGTGAGTTTTGGTCAAATATACTGTTCCCACTGGTTGACCGTTTTGTTCCCGCTGTTTGACTTCATTGCTGCTGGTTTCAATAAATTTGGGGATTTCGTTTGGAATTAAATTTAATTCAAATTGGTCAAAGGTTCCGCGAGATTTTTGCAATTTAAAGCTGCTAAATTTGGAAACCATTCTTACGACCTAAATTGCAAATTCCTCACTCTAAATTACACACTCTCTCAACTCAACTCCATCACTTTTCCTTTCCACATCTTATTCACTAATTCATCACAATGGCCGCTCTTCGATACAAAGATGATCGCAACAAGGTTGCTTATTTGGTATCCTCAGATAGGAGTGACGGTTATGACGAAGTACTGGCTTTTCAACGTGGGTCATATATTCATTATGCCCTTACTCACTGTCCTGCTACATTGTACGACTCTCTCATTAAGCAATTTTGGGCAACTGCTAAAGTGCGAAACATTGTGGGAAGAGAGCAGGAAATTGTAGCAATCATTGATGGTCATGAACACATCATCAATGAGGGGTTGATTCGTACACAACTTCAACTTCCTGATGAGAATGGAGTGTATGATCTTACCAAGGAAGAAATCCTGACTGGCATGGCAGACATTGGATACCCTGTCACTGGTAATTTTACTTTTTATAAAAGTAAGCTCTCTCCTCAATGGAGATTTCTTGTTCAAACTTTGCTTCAGTGCATTAGTATTAAGACAGGTGGTTGGGACCAATTCCCTAGTCCTATTGCATCTGGTCTAATTTTTTTGTCACAAGGAAGGGTATACAATTGGGCTAAATACATTTTTGAAGGGATGGCTGACAATGTCACAGCTGAGAAAAACAGATTTCTAATGTACCCTAGGTTTCTTCAAATTATTTTAGGTGTACAGACCATTGACCCAACCCATAAGATTGTGACTAGGTTGACTGCAAAAATGTTTGCCACAATGAAGATGAACTTTGCAGGACCACACTTGGCATTGTTACCTGCAATGTTACCTAATGCCAATGCTGTTGGCAATCCAGATCCTCCTGGTAATTATAATATCCCACCTGCACTCAATGCAGCTGATGCCAATGCATCCAATGCTGTTGGTGAAGGGACTTCAGTTGCTGCTGATGCAAATGCATCGGTTGCTGCTGATGCCCCATTGCCACCATCTCCTAGACCTACCACACCTCAAACTATTGTCCCTGATGAGCCTATTGTCCAGACCTCAACTGATGACCAACCAACACCTTCTATGGATATGCCTTCTACTTCAAGGCTATCCACTCCAAGTCCAACTAGGCAGTCTTTTAACTTTGACACTCATGATGGTGGAGACCTTCATGCTGCTCCACTCAGATCCTCTGCAGCTCCTCATACCATAGAGCAACTTGCTGGTGGAGCTGAGGGTCCTACTAATGTCACATCTGTGTCTAGTTTACTTGACAGGTATGCAATGAAAGTGGAACTTTTGGAGTCTGCACTAAATGACATCAAGAAGGATTTTGGTAAGAAGGTGGAGTCTTTGGAAAAGGAGCTCAAGGAAACAAGGGAGACTCTTGGTGGAACCATTCACAGTCTAACTAAAAGAGTTACCACTTTGGAAGGTCAAATTCCACACAAGAAAAGAAGGGTAATTTTATCTGATTCTGAAGAAGAAGAGACTGGACTTCAGGGTTCGGTTAACCTGGAAAGACTATATATGTTGGCCAATATCTCTTTAGCTAGTGCCAACACACCAGGAGGGGGTTTTCAAGTCTCTAAGGCCACCTCTCCGAAGCTTTATCAAAGAAGAAAATACTTATCCAAGCTTCAAAAGGCGTCTAAAATTCCAACCTTTGAGATGTATAAGTTATCAGATGAGGGTACTTCTATTGGGACTGATGAAGATACTCCTAAGATTGTTGCTGCTGATGTTGGTATGACAGAGAAGAGTCCTGCTGCAGTAGATGTTCCTACTGCAGATGCTATTCCAGCTGGTAGTATTCAGGCTGATGCTGCTCCTAAGTCTGATAGTATTGCTGCTGGTAGCTCTACCAATGCTTCTGCTAGTGTATCTGCAATTCATACATCTGATGAACTCAAATAAGTACATTTTATTACTATCATTTATCCTATTAATTTGACTTGTTTTATTATATTATGTATGAGGATTGATACTTAATCGTTTACTTTTGTAATTCTCAGGTAAAAACAAGCATTTGGTGAAACTTGGCGATTTTAGACTAATTATGGAGCAAAACATGCAAGAAGTTAAGAGTCTACTGAAATGTACAAGATCAAGAAAAATCTGCTCCAGATGCGCCGCATCTCACTTATTACATACGGCGCATCACTATCAAGATTTCACCAGATACGATCCAAGATACAAGAGGACATGCGCCGCATCTATTTATGGAGTTACGCCGCATCTTCTGGCGGTGTACGAATATTCCTGAATATATTAATCTTGGACCCCACGCGAAGTTAAGCCAATGCGCCGCATCTACTTACTAGATGCGCCGCATCTTACCCTCAGACAGAAACTATAAATACCCCAAAGACCAGACGAATTAAGAGTTCCGAAGTTCGACAGAAGACCGAAGTACAGAAACCCTAGGACGAATTCAGACGAATAGGCAGCACAAGACACACCCAAACAAAGATACAAGAGCTGTAAGAAGGTGCTGCATGTGTTTAATTCATTAAGTAGTTTTGTTTTATTTTGTTAGTAAACTTTAATTCATCAAGATTGGTGGCTTGTGTAATGTGACAACGGAAAGATTGCACTCCCTTAAAACTGCTTTCTCATTAATTAAAGTTTATATGTTGATGTCTTTGGTGACTTTTATTAGTGCATTGATAACCTCTGTGTCTAGCTGAGCGTTGATCGGGTCGCCATGCCTCTGCCCTCGCCTATTTATTAGATCGCCTATGCATTCTATCGTCTGTAGAAAAGTAGGAAGAAAGATAAATAGGATAGTCATAAGTAATCATTAAGGGTTTACTTGCCGATAAGATTAGAACCAACGAGAAAGGACTTAATCTCGGTGCGTTGCATCGAACTATACACTTCATATAAAACTAGCAATAAAACAAGTGACAATCTACTTAATCATAAGGACAGATCTTCTTATTGTCTCGAGTATTTATCTGTGTACGTGTGTGCTATTCGCTGATTCGTGCCTATTGGTTTAGTTTATTATTTAATTGCAACCAAATCGTGCCAGTCTCTCAGGCTGAACCCCCTTGCGTTAGAATAGGTTGTATAGCTAACTTAATTTATTAAAATACTGATTAGAATAACTAGATAATACGTTCCACTCTTAGTGATCGACACTCTACTTACCATTATATTCATACTGACCGGGTACACTGCTCGTTAAGTGTGTGTGTTATTGATAAGTCGGCTAAATATAAATTTAAAACTTGAGCAGGCATTAATACTGCTAAACCGCAACGACACATCGCACGCATCAAGTTTTTGGCGCCGCTGCCGGGGAGTGAATTGTTATTATCTGTTAATTTGATTAGTATTTTAATTAGGTTTTTAATTTTTTTTATCTAACCGCTAATTCTGTTGTGTATTAGATTAATTTGCATTCATTGTATTATTTTGCATATTTTCTGTTTTTGAGTGTTATTTGTTTGCTTTTATTTGTGTTTATTTTCGTTTGTGTTTTTATTTGTTTTTATTTTTCGTATTTTTTGTATTCTGCTATCGTTGTACTGAGCTAAATCGAACGATACGGCGCATCTGATCACTCAGATACGGCGTATTGCGTTTAATTTTTATAAAATACAACGCGTTTAATTAATTCGATACGACGCATCTTTTCCCCAAGATACGGCGTATCTGTTTTTGATAAAAAAAAAATTCTAAACGTTAATGCGATACGACGCATCTGCTTTGGCAGATACGGCGTATCTATTATTTTAATTAAAAACAGTTTTCGAATTATTAAACAGATACGGCGCATCGATCTCTATCGATACGGCGTATCTTCTGAATCAAAAATCTTATATTTTGAAACGTAATGAAAATACGGCGCATTAACTTTTGTTAATGCGACGCATTTAATTTTAATAAATAAATATCGATTTTTGATAATTAAAATTGATACGGCGCATTCTAATTTCTAAGCGGCGTATCTAATTTCTGAATAAAGTCTGATTAAATTTTAACGATTATAAGATACGGCGTATCCAACTTTTTGGATACGGCGCATCGTCTGCAGATATCAGCAACTTTTATTTTTCTTATCTCCGAACGAAAAATACTCTGACCCTTATACCTGGAAACTTTTACTTTGAAATCTACCTCTCTTTAATTTTCAGGAACAATGTTCGATATTTTCCCCAACTTGTTCGGAAGACCCCAAAGAAATCTTACCATAGAAGAGTTTGCACTACAAATCGCTCAAGCCAATGAAAAAGAACATCATGAAGCAAGAAACTTTATTAATGAATTCAAAGGCAGTCATGAGCTTTTACTAAAGGAACAAAACAACATGATTTATGGATTGGCAATTGAAGTGCACCAATTGTCAACGGTGCTCAACAGGGTTCTTTTGGTAAAGCAAGACTTGAAAGGGATTACAACTAGAGGCGGAAAGTCGACCTTTCAAATCGGAGAAACACCCGAGGATGACGGTACAAACAAGATTTCCCCTGAATCTTTATCACCTGAGCAAGAGCAACCAAAAGAGACTAATCCGGAACCTGTAGTCAGAGAAGAACCTTCTGTTGAACCTAAACGATCAACACTACCTTTCCCACATAGGGTAAGGAAAGAGAAAGAAGATGCCTATCAAAAGAAATTCCTGGAGAATCTCAAGCAGCTGCAGCTAAGCATACCATTTATGGAAGCCCTAGTGCAAATGCCAAAATATGCTAAATATCTGAAGAGTTTGCTTACAAACAAGTCTAAACTTGAAGAGGCTTGCACCATAACAATGGGGAAAAGAAGCTCAGCGGCATTGCTCAACAAACTTCCGTCAAAAGAAAAGGATCCAGGGAGTTTCACTATTCCTTGTCAAATTAAAAATTTGCATATTGAAAATGCTTTAGCCGACCTAGGAGCTAGTATAAGTCTTATGCCCTCTTCTATGTATGATAAATTAGGTCTTGGTGAACTAAAACCTACTAGGATGTGCTTAGAACTAGCTGATAGGTCCATACAATACCCATTAGGAATAGCTGAAAATATATTAATAAAAGTTGATAAATTTGAATTACCTATCGACTTTGTTATCCTCGATATGCCTGAAAATTCTAGAACTCCTATAATATTAGGACGACCGTTTTTAGCCACTGCTAGGGCCATAATTGATGTTTTTAATAAAAAGATAACCCTTACCATAGGAAAAGATGAGGTTGAGTTTAACATGGAACAATCTATGAGTAAAGATAAATCCGATGACGATGAATGCTATAATATCGATGTTTCTGAGACACGATTAATCAATTTACTCAGAAATTGTTAAAAAGTAATTTGCTTGATTCTTTTCTGCTTAAAAGTTTAGAAAACACAATTGCTATAGAAGATCAAGTTGATGAGAATACTATTGATTATTATTTAGCTGCTGACTCTGCTGTATGTAACGCGATACGGCGCATCAAAAATATCGATGTGGCGCATCTATCTGATGACAGCAGCGATATAATTAAAGAACAAGTTTATTCCGCTAGTGCTACTGAAATTGATAGTGTTAAACCTGTGCTTAAGGATCTCCTTTCTACTTTGGAGTATGCCTATCTAAATGGGAACACTAATTCGCCCGTTATTATTGCATCTAACTTAACGCCAAAAGAAAAAGAATCACTTTTGCAGGTACTGTATAAACGAAGAGGAGCATTAGCGTGGAGTATGTCTGATATTAAGGGAATTAGCCCGTCATTTTGTACGCATAAAATCCTTATGGAGGATGAATTCAAACCAACTATCCAACCTCAAAGGCGTTTGAATCCAAAAGTCCAAGATGTGGTGAAAAATGAAATTGTGAAATTACTTGACTCCGGACTTATCTACCCAATTTCTGACAGCTCGTGGGTCAGTCCTATCCACGTTGTACCAAAAAAGGGAGGAATGACGGTAGTACTCAATGACGATAATGAACTAATCCCTTCAAGAACTGTTACCGGATGGAGAGTTTGCATCGACTATCGCAAACTCAATGATGCTACGCGAAAAGATCACTTCCCTCTTCCATTTATTGATCAAATGTTAGAAAGACTATCAGACCATGATTATTATTGTTTTTTAGATGGTTTTTCAGGTTTCTTCCAAATACCAATTGCCCCTGAGGATCAAGAGAAGACGACTTTCACCTGCCCTTATGGAACCTTCGCCTATAGGAGAATGCCGTTCGGACTATGCAACGGCCCTGCTACTTTCCAACGTTGTATGACGGCTATCTTCCATGATATGGTAGAAGACTTTATGGAAGTCTTCATGGACGACTTCTCGGTGTTCGGTAACTCATTTAGTGATTGTCTCTTTAAACTTGATAAAATGCTTGCTAGGTGTGAAGAAACTAACCTTGTTCTTAATTGGGAAAAATGTCACTTTATGGTTAGAGAGGGAATTGTGTTAGGACATAAGATTTCTGGGAAAGGTATAGAAGTCGATAAAGCTAAAATTGATGAAATTGCTAAACTACCTTACCCCACTAATGTAAAAGGTGTTAGAAGTTTTTTAGGGCATGCTAGATTTTATCGTAGGTTCATAAAGGATTTTTCAATGATATCTAGGCCTATGACCCAATTATTGCTAAAAGATGCGAAGTTTGATTTTTCTGAAGATTGCAAAAAGGCATTTAATATACTTAAAGAAAAACTAACTTCCGCACCTATTATAATTTCGCCGGATTGGAATTTGCCTTTTGAACTAATGTGTGATGCTAGTGATTATGCTGTTGGAGTTGTACTTGGCCAAAAGATAGATAAGAAATTTAAGCCAATTTATTATGCTAGCAAAACATTGAATAATGCCCAAGAACACTACACCACCACGGAAAAAGAACTTTTAGCAGTAGTTTTTGCATTCGATAAATTTAGATCATATCTTATATTGTCAAAAACTATGGTTTACACTGACCATTCTGCTTTGAAGTATTTGTTCAATAAACAGGATGCCAAGCCAAGGCTTATTAGGTGGGTTTTATTGCTCCAAGGATTCGATATTGAAATTAAAGATAAAAAGGGTGCCGAGAATCTAGCTGCTGACCACTTATCTAGACTTGAAAACCCTGATATGGAGGTGCTTGACGAAAGGGAAATAGCTGATGACTTTCCTGATGAACACCTTATGATGGTAGGAATTAAGAGCAATAATAATGGACCATGGTATGCCGACTATATAAACTTTATTGTTGCAAATGAAATTCCAAAAGGGCTAACATCCGACGAGAAAAGAAGGTTTCTAACTCGCGCTAGCGAGTATATTTGGGATGAACCTTATGCCTTTAAATTATGTCCTGACAATATTTTACGAAGATGCGTAGATGGTGATGACATCCCAGCAATATTGGCACATTGCCATTCAGGGCCAACGGGGGGACATCACGGTGCAGTCATCACAAGAAGAAAGATCCTTGATGCGGGATTTTATTGGCCCACTATGTTGGATGATGCAAAAGATTATATAAAAGGATGTGATGCGTCTCAACGATCCGGGAATATAACATCAAGAAACGAAATGCCGCAAAACTATATCCATGTATGTGAAGTTTTCGACATATGGGGATTAGACTTCATGGGACCGTTTCCTGAATCTAAAGGTAATAAATATATTTTGGTTGCTGTTGATTACGTATCAAAATGGGTCGAAGCGCAAGCATTACCAACAAACGACAGCAAGGTAGTACTTAAATTTTTGCAAGGTTTGTTCTCTAGGTTTGGAATTCCTAAAGCATTGATTAGTGATAGGGGGACACACTTTTGTAATCACCATCTGGGGAGAGCCTTGCAAAAATATGGAGTATATCATAGGGTTTCCACCGCATACCATCCTCAATCCAATGGGCAAACTGAAGTAACCAATAGGGCTATTAAGCGAATTCTTGAAAAAACGACTGGATATAATCCGAAAGGGTGGTCTGACAAGTTAAATGATGCTTTATGGGCATTCCGTACAGCCTATAAGACACCAACGGGATGCACTCCATTTCGTCTTGTATACGGAAAAGCATGCCACCTACCGGTCAAAATTGAACAAAGTGCATATTGGGCTTTGACGAATTGTAATATGGATATGGAAGCTGCAACGAAGAACCGTTTCATGGAACTTAATGAACTCTATGAACTAAGAGATGAGGCCTACAAAAATACTAAGATCTACAAAGAAAGAACTAAAAGATGGCATGACTCGAGGTTACGTGGGGATAAAACGTTTACTATTGGAGAGAAAGTGCTACTATTTAATTCCAGATTAAAGATGTATCCTGGTAAACTTAAATCAAGATGGACGGGTCCGTTCGTTGTCAAGAAAGTGTATCCTTATGGAACTATTGAAATATGCGATAAAAATGGTTATATATTCAAAGTAAACGGGCAACGTGTGAAGAAATACTTTGATAATAAAATTGAGGATAATGAGAACGAGGTGGTGGAGTTTGAACCTGAAGTAATGGAATGAAGAGCTGAACGTGAGTCTAACTTGAAGACTCTGGAATAAAGACAAGTGCTGACCGGGAGACAACCCGGAGAAATTTTTATTATTCTGTTTTTGTGTCGAGTCAGTCAGGCCGCAGACGATACGGCGCATCTCAATTCCAAGATGCGACGCATCTCCTGCAATGGTCATATCTTACTTTATTTTTCTGCATTTTTTTTATTTTCGACTTTAAAACTTTTTATCAGTTTATTTTAATGCGGCGCATCCCTGGTTAAGGATGCGACGCATCTTCTATTCTGATCCGTACTTATTCCAGGCTCGATACGGCGTATCTTCTTCCATAAGATACGGCGCATCGACTGACCTGATGATTTTCATTTTTAATTTTTAAGTTTTATTTTAACTAACTACTAATGTATTATGCAAGTTTGAACCTTTCTTAATTTAGGTGTGTTTTAAAGCCTTGGTGGTATTATAGATTCCTGCATTTCCTGTGGATACATCTATTATGAAGCTTAAACGTTCTCATCCACAAGAAAGATGATTTTTGCTCTTATACTAATGGAGGATCATACCGAGCAAATCTCAGGGGAGTTTTTCTGTTCTAATTCTTTTATTTTCCAGTTTTTAACCTTTTTATACAAACAACGAGGACGTTGTTTAGCTTAAGTGGGGGGATTGGAGAATTAGAACACTTAACACTTACTTGTCCTTAACTTTTCAAAATATGCTTAAAATGCGCTTAATATATAAAAATTTAAAATTTTTTAGCATGTTTTTGTTTAAGGTCTAAGTTGCATAGCTGCACACATGACGTTATTTTCAAAAATTGTGATTTTTCAAAATTCACAAATCTATGAGTGTGCCGGTGACTTGTAAACTTTAGAACTTGGCTTGTATACTATTCGAGACCACCATAATAAGTATTATTTATATAATTGGAATGACTTGTCTAAATTGGTAAAATTTCTAGGATTACACCCAAAAAGCCTTTATATGTTATGTGTTATTAGCTAACTACACTGGTTAGTTAACCCCCGTATAAACCCTTTGTTACTCTCACTTTTAGAGTAAGATACCCCTAGAAAAACACTCAGAGCCATTCCTTTCGTTTCTTACACCTTTGTTAAAATGTTTCGTTACACCCTTACACCTTAGCCTACCCTGTAGATTAAAGTCCGTGGTTGGTTAATTGCTTTAGGCAAAGTGTGTTTCCTTACATTACCTGTGTTCGCGTGCGTAATTCATTATCTATGGTTAGGTCGGGAAATTGCACAATGCAATTGGAGTGAAAGTAAATATTGTATATCTTTGAGTTTATTTTTCGTGTGTTTATTACTTTCACTATTACTATTATTTCTGAAGTCATGAAAAGTATGGAAAAATTATCCAGAATTATCATTATAGTGATGTGGTGAAATTTTACACATCTTTGTTTATTAAAAAAAAAAAAAAAAAAAAAAAAAAAAAAAAAAAAAAAAAAAATGAAAAAGAAAAGAAAAAAAGGAAGAGTTGGATGTTTGTTTTAACCAACTTATGTGAAGTTTTGTATTAAGTGGTCGATATCACCACTAGTTGTTGTATATTATATTTATGGATTGAATGGGAGTTGGCAGTTATGGGAACGCCAACTAAGGTTTATTCTTTGATTGAGATCTTGTTGAGTATAATTCGTGTCTTTCCTAAAGCGTGTGTTTCAAGTGTTAAAGCGTGAGTTATTCTATGATATGAGTCTTATTCATGGGATGGTTGGGATAGTGATTAACCACACTTACGATTTTAATTTATCTGTTTTGTTTGTTTTTCATTTTACACCAATTTATATCCCAAAATTTATCCATACCCTTTATTATTCTTTATCCAACCAAACCTTTGATTTATTGAGATTAGGGATTTGAGCAATCTTAAGTATCGTAGTCGTGGATTCGGCTATGTATTTATGATTTTGTCGCCCTTTTTGATATATTATTATTGGTAAAGTTTGGACCTATCTTTAGCCTATTCGAGTTAAGGATTTGAGCAATTGCAAGTATCGTGTTCGTGGATTCGATCATGTATTTGTGATTTTGTCGCCTTTTCTGGAATTTGAGATCGATAGAGATTAAAGAGAATAATTAACCCTTAAACCTCAAAACCTTTTTACCGCTTTAGACTTGTTATTCCTTGGCTTTAGTGGGGGAGATGTGTATACTTGCCAAGCTTATGATAGAATATTCGTCGCGACTGGACAGTTAAACGATTAGATTTGCTTTTATCAAATTATTTTATTTTACTTCTAATTCGTTAAGTGTTTGGTTGTGTGATTATGGCAAAAATGAATACATGCTTAAATATAAAAATAAATCCTAATATCTTTTAGGATACATTTTCATAAGATTAATTCTAAGGTTTACTTGGGGACAAGTAAAGTTCAAGTGGGGGGATATTTGATGAACTCAAATAAGTACATTTTATTACTATCATTTATCCTATTAATTTGACTTGTTTTATTATATTATGTATGAGGATTGATACTTAATCATTTACTTTTGTAATTCTCAGGTAAAAACAAGCATTTGGTGAAACTTGGCGATTTTAGACTAATTATGGAGCAAAACATGCAAGAAGTTAAGAGTCTACTGAAATGTACAAGATCAAGACAAATCTGCTCCAGATGCGCCGCATCTCACTTATTACATACGGCGCATCACTATCAAGATTTCACCAGATACGATCCAAGATACAAGAGGACATGCGCCGCATCTATTTATGGAGTTACGCCGCATCTTCTGGCGGTGTACGAATATTCCTGAATATATTAATCTTGGACCCCACGCGAAGTTAAGCCAATGCGCCGCATCTACTTACTAGATGCGCCGCATCTTACCCTCAGACAGAAACTATAAATACCCCAAAGACCAGACGAATTAAGAGTTCCGAAGTTCGACAGAAGACCGAAGTACAGAAACCCTAGGACGAATTCAGACGAATAGGCAGCACAAGACACACCCAAACAAAGATACAAGAGCTGTAAGAAGGTGTTGCATGTGTTTAATTCATTAAGTAGTTTTGTTTTATTGTGTTAGTAAACTTTAATTCATCAAGATTGGTGGCTTGTGTAATGTGACAATGGAAAGATTGCACTCCCTTAAAACTGCTTTCTCATTAATTAAAGTTTATATGTTGATGTCTTTGGTGACTTTTATTAGTGCATTGATAACCTCTGTGTCTAGCTGAGCGTTGATCGGGTCGCCATGCCTCTGCCCTCGCCTATTTATTAGATCGCCTATGCATTCTATCGTCTGTAGAAAAGTAGGAAGAAAGATAAATAGGATAGTCATAAGTAATCATTAAGGGTTTACTTGCCGATAAGATTAGAACCAACGAGAAAGGACTTAATCTCGGTGCGTTGCATCGAACTATACACTTCATATAAAACTAGCAATAAAACAAGTGACAATCTACTTAATCATAAGGACAGATCTTCTTATTGTCTCGAGTATTTATCTGTGTACGTGTGTGCTATTCGCTGATTCGTGCCTATTGGTTTAGTTTATTATTTAATTGCAACCAAATCGTGCCAGTCTCTCAGGCTGAACCCCCTTGCGTTAGAATAGGTTGTATAGCTAACTTAATTTATTAAAATACTGATTAGAATAACTAGATAATACGTTCCACTCTTAGTGATCGACACTCTACTTACCATTATATTCATACCGACCGGGTACACTGCTCATTAAGTGTGTGTGTTATTGATAAGTCGGCTAAATATAAATTTAAAACTTGAGTAGGCATTAATACTGCTAAACCGCAACGACACATCGCACGCATCAACATCCATCCTTGATGATTCTGATGTCACTTATGCTGATCAACCTAAAGGACATGAATCATTGGTGGATGATCTTGGTGGTCTTGTGTCTGATGAAGAAAGAGTTGCACAAGAAAGGCTATTAAAAATGCATGAAGATGAACAGATGGGGTTGGAAATGGCAAAGAAGGTCCATACAGACTTTACTGCAGAATTTGCAAGGGCTGATACACCATTTACTTCCACTTTACCACCTGAAAGACAAAGAGAGTTGGATGCTGCCTCTCTCCATTGGTCTGAAGCTGAATGGGTACAAATTGCTTCTCAAGTAGCTGCTAATTCCCAACTTGCCAAGAACATTCTGGGAATTAATGTCTCAGATCCGGATTTTCCTGCTCTAATGGTGGATCGAATGAAACAAAAGAGAAGGGCCATTGCAGAACAGAAAGCTAAAGCAAAAAGGGATAAGCCTCTTACCCCTGCACAGCAGAGAGACCTTATGAGACGTGTGGTCAAGAATCAAAGTGGATCAATCTATACTCATAGGATGACAATGGCTCAAGTGAAGAGATTATCCTATGAAGAACTTAAGAAGCTATATGACAGAATCATGAAACCTGTTTTAGCCAGAGCTAAACCTGTTTTGGAAGAGCCTTCGTAAAAAAGGGCTAAAATTACTGACTCTAATATTCATGCTGGTGATGTATCTACTCATGATGTCTCATCTGGTTCACCACAGACATCTTCTATTCCTGCTGATGTATCAGAGTCTGTTCCTGCTAAGGGTCCACAAAGTGCCACATTCATTCCCACCTTCCCTTCTGATGTTGCAGCCGATTCAAATCAGGCAGTTCCCTCATCCTCTTCAAGAACCAGAAAGAAGAGTTATGCTAAGAAGCCTTCTTCTAGGCCCACTTCTGAGCTGGATGATCAAGAACTTCTGCAGATTGATTCAGAAAATGACTCTGAAGATGATCTTCCTCAACCTTGGGGTCATATTGCTCATTGGACAATTCGTCCAATTCCACAAGGGGAAACCAATGTTTTGTGTACTCTTGATGGGAATGTGATGTACTTTACATTCCTTAGAGAGATTTTGGATAAGGTGGATAAGCAAGACTTGATCCATCTCTATGGTATGGTGTCCACATACTATGAAACTCATCAGGCTGAAGGAATTGGTCTTCTTCTTTGGGGAGAATTGAAAGTACTGATGGACTCTCTACCAGGAGGTTAGGCTAATTTTGTGTGTGGGCTAATCAACAGTCCTGGTGGGTACACAGTTGGAAGTTGTATCCCACTTCTCAGGTTCATGTTTTGGAAACTGTCTCTGGACAGGTGTTCACTATGTTTGTTGATGTACAATATCCCTTATCTGTGGGGCTTATGGAGAGCATGCTTGAGCAGAGGTTGACAATCCCAAAACATACAGTAGGCAATGACTTGACCATAGCTGAACAATTGGTCAGGTTCATTAGAAATCAGCTGTCTGCAGCCAAAGGATCATCTGCATGATAATGGTATCCTTGTTTGAACTTTCTGTTGTATAATTTGTTATTTTCTTTTTCTTTGTTTTCTCTCATTAGTTCAAAAAAATGTTGTACATTATGTTGTACTAACTTGTATGGTTTTGAGCAACACCTTGCAGGTACAGTGTTGGTGTTTACACCTACACAACAAATGGTAATCAACTTACCATGTCTATCCGACAAGAAAGAGTTGACTCACCATGAGGGTACGGCTCTGGTGTGATAATCAAATCCGTTGACAGTTGTAATAGTTTGCTCAAAACTATAGGGTTCTCAACTCACCGATGGTTCATTCCTTAGAGTTGAATGGTTTTCAATTCGCCATGGATTTTACTCCTTTGGGGTTTCCAAAGAATTGGCTAGCTCACAAGTGTATGGCTTGTGGTAAAGGCAGTGGAATACCATACTTGGTCCTCAATTCACCAAAGGTTATCTTCAACCTCAGAATTGGCTAGTCCTGAGCAAACGGCTATAGGTAAAGACAAGTCAAATCCGTTTAAAGTTGTTGATTTACTAAAAATCAGATGGTTATCAATGTACCATGGTCTTACACACCTAAACATTGGCTACTCCAGTAGTGATGGCTATTGGTAAAGAGACATCAAATCCATTAATTTTCAATGATTCACCTCTCACAGGAGTTAACACACCTGGATGTGATGAGAATAGTATGAAACTTAACAGATTTGATGTACAATATGTCATAGTTGCTGGAAAGATTATATCAGGGGTAGCCAGATCCTTATGAAGTTGTTCCTGTTGCTGCTGGTTCATATCTGTTGTTGCTGGAATCATGTACTCAACGAAGATTGCTGATGGTTACTTTCTGATGTTGCTGCATCAATCCTTTGGACTTCAAAACTTTTACAGGGAATCTTGCAAGTTAACCTAGTCAACTTCAAGATTAGGGGAGGATTGTTAGGAATTCTGGGAAATAATAGATTTCTCATTGCTGCTGGTAGTGTAAGCTGGTTCCTGCCGATAGTGTGCGGTTCCTGCTGAAGTTCATTGCTGCTGGTAGTTTATTTTTGTTTCTACTGATAGTAGTCATTGCTGCGGGTATTAGTAATTGTTATCCCGTAAGTTTAGAATGTTTGTTAGATTTATTTTTAGAAGAGATTGATGTATATCTCTTCACACGTTTTCTTGTATGACGGGTTAGGGTTAGGACTTCTTGTTAGTATAAAAGGAACACTCGTCTATGAGTTTTGGACGACTTTACAATCATCAATAAAATCATTATTAGTTCATAAACCGATCCATAGAGGATCGAAACCTTGTTAGTTACTTTCTTCTTTATATTCTTGTGTTTAGTTTCCGCATAGACACAAGTCTTACACCTAGAGATTCTCCTAAGCTGTTTGTGTTTACATAAATGGTTTAACCAAGCTCAATCAAGCTAGAAGCCCGCATAGACACAAGTCTTACACCTAGAGATTCTCCTAAGCTGTTTGTGTTTACATAAACGGTTTAACCAAGCTCAATCAAGCTAGAAGCACTCGATCCTACACTAAGTAGCACAAATTTATCATCAGGCAACTTAAAATCAGGAGATAAGACAAGACATTCAGTGTCAGTAAAAAGAACAAAGTTCTTTTTGTCACACATTTGTGAGACACTAAAGAGGTTGAACTTAAGCCCTTTTACAAAGTACACTTTTTCAAAATCCAATTTTCCTGTTCTTATTGTACCTTTACCAATGATTTTACCTCTTTTAAGATCATTTCCAAAGGCAACATATCCACCATCAATAGCTTCAAAATCTTCAAGGTTGGACATGTCTCCTGTCATGTGTCCAGAGCATCCACTGTCAAATATGCATTTGTCCTTTAATTCCTCTTGTAGATTGCCCTGCACATAAAGTAAGAGAATCAGTTTCTCTTGGGGACCCAAGCCATTACTGACTTGGATCTGCCTTGTGCATCAACATAGTCAAATCTCTTTAAATACATTGATGCACTACTGTTCCTGGAAACATGATCTAAAACCTTTATTTTTGGTTTCCAGACCCAGCAAGCTGAGGCCTTTACAGCATAAAAATAGTTGCCCAAAACAGTGTTTGTTATCACTTTTGGCTCAGCAGTAGAAACTGCTTTTGCCTTAGCAGCAGAAACATCTGTATTATTTTGAAAAGGCCTTTGTGGTGGAGCAGTAGTAATTGACCTAGTTGCACCAGATCTCATCAATACTACCCTTGGAACCATGTTTTTATTTGCATGAGGGTGAGTCTTTTTAGAAAAGTTTTTGTGGTTCACCCTTCTGTTTTGGTTCCAAACTGGTTTTTTATAGTAAAAATATTTTTCTTGTAAATGCTCAAAACTACCACAATGATAACAAGCCTTTTTAACTAACTGAAAATCACTACCTAACTTTTGAGAAATTAGGTTGTTCCAGTTTCTTTGATTACCTCTAGGCCTATTATTGTATCTACTAGGTTGTTCTCTAGGTTCCTCATTATATTCAACTATCTTCCTAGAGATCTTGTCACCAAACACAGGTTTCACAAACCTAACCTGTTTAACTTTAGATTCAACTGTTTTAGGAATTTCTTCCTTTTTAATCTTTGGTGTTGACTCAACTTGTTCCTCATCACTATCTGACATCTAATCTTCAATAATTGGAGCATCATAAAACATCTTCTCTACCTTAGGTGATTTTTTATTAGCCTCACTAGATTCACCTACAGGTTTGCTATCAAGTTCACTAATAAAAGACAATTCTTTCTTAGGGGGTGCAAAGGCACTCTTAACTGGAGGAGCTACATCATTATATCCTATTCCACTACCTCTCCTCATTAATTGACTCTCAATAGACTTATGCACAAGATCATATGCAAATTGCTGTTTTTCAACTCTAACTACATGTTTTTCTTTTTTCAGCCAAAGCTGCATCTTTTTCTTGTTCAGCCTCTTCTAGCTTTTTATTAAGTATGTTTATCTCACTGTTTTTAATAAAAAGCTTACCTTCTAGTATATGAATCCTATCAACATACTCAAGCTCATTCTGTTTAAGGAATTCAAGTCTTTGCTCTACATTTTTTATCCCAACTTTATAACCTAAGTTATCTAGTTTTAGCTTCTCAACTTCTAATCTTAGATTCTCATTCCTAGATTTAAGCTCTTCTACAGTATCTAAACAAGATTTGAATGAACAACTAGAATCATTAGATACCTCTGAATCAGAACTAGATGATGAATAAGCCATAAGAGCAAAGTTGTGTCCTTTGGGTCCTTCTTCTGCCATAAAAGCAAAAATTGGGTCCTTCCTCAGCCTGATCACTCCAATCATAATCTCCTAGACCATCACAAGACACCAAAGCTGTAGTAGTCTTGGTATCCTCAGTAGCAGCCTTCCTTGAACTTTCTCCATTCTTCTTAGGTGCCCTACATTCCCTTGCAAAGTGACCTTTTCTTTGACAGTTGTAGCACTCAATCTTGGACTTATCAAATCCTATGTTGTTTTGTCCTTTAAATTTGAGCTCCCTTCCTGTCTTCTTCAAAAACCTTCTGGCCCTCATTGTCAGCATAGCCATTTGCCACTTCAAATCAATTTCTTCAAGATCATCAGGATCAATTTGTTCCAAATCCTGATTCATAACTGGAGTACTGGTAGTAAGATCAGCCAAGTAAGCACAAATAGCAGCATCACTAATGTTATCACTGTTTGTTGAACCAGCAGTAGCATGTAGTAAAACTCCATAAGCAGCAGTAGAGTGAGTTTCCTGAGTGTTGCCAGAACTTTTGTTGTTGGAGGACACAAAAGCTAGGTTTTGTGCACCAGAGGATGAACTAGATGACCCTTTCACTTCAGATTCATAAACTTTCAAGTTGTTGTATAAATCATCTAAACTCATCGTTTCAAAGTCAGCTTTGTTTCTCCAAACCACAGTGTGCATACTCCATTCAGATGACAAACTTCTCAGAAACTTAAGATTGATATCTTCTTGAGGAACTGGAACCTTCATAAGTGCTAATTGACTTATAAGCTTCTGAAGTCTATCATATGTAGCATCAATATTTTCAGTACTTGAGGCAACAAAGGTCTCAAATTGATGCTTCAGAAGATTTTTCCTTGACTTCTTGGTAGCCTCATTCCCACCAAATCTTAGCTCAATTGCTTCCATTAAAGACTTAGCATCCTGAATATGACTAAAGCTCAACTGATACTCATTTGGTATGCCCATCATGAGAATACTATGAGTCTTGATCTCCAACCTTCTTTGAGCCTTGTCATCAGCAGATTTAATGGGTACAGGTTTCCCATCATCAACTTTTGCTGGTAAAGAATCACCATTCAAAATGACTTCCTACATTGAGTAGTCAAGCATCTTAATTGATGTATTGTTGTATTCTCATCCTCCAAAGCTCATACTCTCCAGGCTTGAGCATGGTCACTTTTGATGCAGTCACCATGTGTGTTGATTCGGATTCCATGACTTGAGTAGATGTTGAACAGATCTGAGTTAACAAAAGTTCTTCTTTATCACAGCTTCTAGATCACAAGTTCTGATACCACTTGTTGATCCCAGTTGAGCAATTGATCTAGTTAGTTATCTTAGATGTGAATCTAAAACAACAAGTATAGAAACTGTCTTGACTTGTAAACTATTAAACACAATGCGGAATATTATGTTTAATCTTAAGAAGAACAATTAATGAAATAGTAGAATTCTCAACAAACACTTCAATATATTAGATATACGAATACTCAAAAGTATTAGGGTTTACAACCTTGAAGTGAATCGACTCTAACAATGATACGTACTAAACTCTAACCCTAGAACCTCCTTTTATAGACTAAGGAGTCCTTGTCGGTTTACAATAACTTTTTACACAAGATAAATCTTTTAGAATCTATTCTAAACTTATCTAAAACATACTATACATAGTTTATCTCTTCAGCAGTAGTACGAATTACTCTAACAGCAGTATCTTTTACTCCAGCAGTAGTATTCTTGCAGCAGTAGAATCTCCAACACTAGCAGTAGTATAGAATACACTTGCAGTAGTATGACACTTAGAGTATTTTCCTTTATGCACCATGAACAGTTGTATCTATTCTGAGCAGCAGCATCTCTAAACCCAACAGAAACCAGCTAGGAAAACAGTTAAGTATGCAGAGATGTACACGTCACATAGTCCTAGGGGAAATAAGAGAAATTGGAATAATCAGAAGTCCCAACAACTAGGAAGTGAATTTGTAATGTACAATAAAGTCTGTTTTGTTTGTGGTAGTTTTGATCATTTGCAGGCTTATTGCAATTACCATCAAGGGGAAAGAATGGTATCTGGGAATACAAGGGCATCTGGGAACACTTACAAAAGGGTGAATCACAATTATTATCCTAAACAAACTCACACTAGTGTTCACAGAAACATGGCTCCAAGAGCTGTTTTAATGAAGTCTGGCCTTAAACCACTTAACACTGCTAGACCTGTTAATACTGCTCACCCCAAATCAACAGTTTATAGTGCTAGACCAATGTCATGTTATTCTAAACCAGCACAACAAACTATTAAAAGGCCTTTTCAAAACAAAACAGCATTAACTACTAGAAAATTTGGCCAAAAAGTTAATACTGCTAGGCCAGTAGTTAGTACTACTAGGCCAGTAAATGCTATTAGGGCAAATGGGTACAATACTGTTAAGGCCTCAGCATATTGGGTTTGGAGACCTACCAAACTTGATAGTGCATCAATTGTATTGAAGAAACATATCTATATTGATGCACGAGGCAGATCCAAGTCAGTAATGGCTTGGGTCCCCAAAGGAAACTAATTTCCTTATTGTTAAAACTGTTAGTCAAACTTGATACTGTTATATAGAAAATACTCTGGATTGTGTATTCTTGGTCTTAGACTAACATTTGCAGGATAAGCAAGCAGTATGGTTGGTATTGATGCTCTGTGAGAAGCAAAAGTGGTGCAATGTTTGCAATGCTGTTGCTAAAAGATGGTGAAACTGATTCATGATAGAGAGGATTTGGGGATCACTTAACAAGGGTTTTATATCTAAGTTGAGATGTTCTTTAAAATCTTTTTCTTGAAATCAACCTATGTTTATCAGGTGGTATTTGGAACATGAATTGATGGTTTTTAGTTAGTCAGATAGTAACTGATCTAACTCACTCTTTACCATTCTATCATTTGATAGTGTGTTAGTCCAAGGACATCTGGTATTGAGAACAGCGAGCAAAAGTGAATCTAATACATTTGTGTTAGAGGTAACTCCTGCCACGAGCTGGAAACCCTGTCAAGAAGGCTCTTTTAATGAGTCTATCTAATCACAGGCAGTATTTATACTGAAAACATTGGTTCTCACACAACCAGAGGTTAATTACAACCGAAATTTGATTGAGTGTCTTCCTTTACACTTAATCCCTTCAAAAAGTTTGAGTGCAATATTGTTTTAAAAGAAAATTGAGTTAATACTGCTGAGAAAAAGTTTTTCCAAAAATTAGTACTGCTAGGCAAAACTTTGTACTGCTTTGCCTTACTCAAAAACTTTTCAGTAACATGAGAATGGCTTCTAAGGGTTATAATGGGATGGAAGTACCATTATTTGAAAATATGCTTGTTCAAAGTGAAAATATTCAGGGTGAAGGATCAACAAGCCCAGTTGAGTCCTATCACACACCCACAAGATCCTCAAGTACTCAATCAGCCTCACAACCAACTTCATCACTCTATAGGAGCTCATCTGGACAGGAATCTGATGTTCCTCAGCACAGATCTCCTACTTCACCACATGTAGCAGATGAGGCTGTCTCTGACAGAATGGTTAGGGCTACTACTAGTGTCTCTAGCTTAGTAGCAGGACAGGCCAGTAGTAACATTGATAAGACCCAACCCATGGCAACATCTAATGTGTCAAGTTCTCATAAACTTGGTACAGGTGATGGACTCCCCAGCCACCAGGATACAATGGGGGACATGCCCCATGATTCACCTCTCCCAAGAGTTAACACACTTGGAAGTGATGAGAGCAGTGTGACACTAAAGGAATTGATGGAAATTTGTACCAAATTGATAGAAAGGGTAACTGCCTTAGAGAACGAATTGAAGGAAACAAAGCAACTTTATGGAGGTGCCTATACAAAGCTTATTCTGAAGGTGAAGAAGCTAAGACAAAAGGTCAAGTTAATCAAAGCTAAGAGAATGGTAAATATTGTGAAATCTACTAGTTCAGATGATGATTCAGATGATGACTTGGATGATTCTTCCAAACAGGGGAGGAAAATTGCTGAAATAGATCAAGATCTAACCATCTCATTGGTTCAAGAAGATGTTGAGCTTCAGGGGAGGCAAGATGCTGGTATGGATGGTACAAATTTTGATGTTACTGAAACTGTTAGTACTACTGATCCACTTAGTACTGCTGGTGCATCAGTTAGTACTGCCAGTGTTGTTTATGTTAGAAGAAGAAGTGGAGATAAAGGAAAGGGGATTATGATTGAATCTAAGCCACCAAAGAAGGTTAGCAAGAGAACTCAAGCTCAGATAAGCTTTGATGAAGAAGTTGCTCAAAGGGTGCATGCTAAAGAACAGGCAAAATTGGATGAAGAAGAAAGAATTGCAATGTTTATGGTAGAACAAAAACTCAAGAGTATTGAAGCAGAAAGATTAGCACAAGAGAAAGCTGATGAACTTCTAGCTAAAAAGATATATGAAGATGACACGATAGCTATCCTAGAAGAAGAAAGAGAAAATGCTCTTAATGATCTGCTTGAAGTGATTAGAAAAAGTCAGAGTACAAAGGAGGCTACTGCAAGAAGAAATAAACCTCCAACTCAAGCACAAGAGATAAAGCATATGAAGGAGTATCTGAAGAATCAGGATCATTACACTGCTACTCAATTAAAAGGAATGTCTTATGAAGAAATTGAAAGATTGTACTTCAAGGCTTATAAGAAAGTACAAGATTTCATTCCTATGGATAAAGAAGAAGAGAGCAGAAGTACAAAAAGAGCTGGATTAACTTTAGAGTCAGAGTCTTCAAAAAGGCAGAAAGTTAGTGAAGAAGGAGAAGAAGAAGAAGAGGAAAAAGAAGAATTGACAGAAGAACAGCTTCAATAGATGATGATTTTCATTCCAGAAGAAGGACTGAATGTTGAAGCATTACAGGCAAAGTATCCAATCATAGACTGGGAGGTCTATGTTGCAGACATAGGAAAGTTCTAGAAGATAATCAGAGTTGGAAATCATTTTGAATTATATTAACACTTTGAAGATATGTTTTGATAGAGATGATCTGATGCAGCTATGGGGATTAGTCAAAGAAAGGTTCAAGTCAGCAGATCCTTCAGATGACAAAGACAAGGTATTATGGGTTGAGTTGAAAAGAATTTTTGAACCAGATCCAGATGATAGTCTATGGAAGTTTCAAGCAGACAATCTAGGATTGAAATGGAAGTTGTATGATACATGTGGAGTTCACCATGTATCTACAAAAGCTGGAGTTGATGTATATATGCTTGTTGAAAAAGAATATCCATTGAGAAAAGGTATTCTCATTGTGATTTTATCTGCTAAACTCACAGTGGATGAAGAGACAGAGATGGCAAGAGAGCTGCTGAGAAAGATCTTCACACAAGCAGAAAGAAAATGAAGTGTTTGGAAGAATCCTCTCAAGCTTAAAGGTTTAATTCAGAAACTTGATGATTTGGAGGTAAACCACAAGTTTAGGGGAGGATTATTGGGAATTAAAGTCCTTCACACTTAGTACTGCCAAGCCAAGAAGGTATTGTCAAGCCAAAAGTTAAAACTGTTGAAGTTATAACTAACAGTACTAATGACAAAAAGGTACTTCACACTTAGTTACATCTACTTAGCGTCTCCTAGTGGATAATGACAAAAAAGGGAAAAAGTATTTACATGTTTTGAAACTTGAAGATCCTTGGTGGTACATGTTATTTTAAGTTCACGAGGTGAGCTTAAGGGGAAGATTGTTTCATTCATGGAAGATCAAGACGAAGGTTTTGTAATTATCAACTAGGGGAAGATTGTTGTGATTTATATTTGAGTTGATAAATACAAAATAATAAGTGAAGAATGAAGACAATGCAAAACACGAGGGACTTAGAAGACAAACAAGATTTTACTTATTAGTCATTTGTAAACCTAATTCTCTAGTATATAAAGAGATACAGGTCATTAGGTTTTAGGTGCGTCAAGATGTGAACACCAAGAAAAGTGTGTGTGTGTCTTAGGCGTGTAGGTTGTGAAAAACGCCTAGAGTTTGTGTTTGTTAAGCCTCAAGAATCTTATGATTCCTGTTAGATTAGTAACCGTACTACACTTGATCAGGTAGTATTGAGGCTTATTGTAGTAGTCATGTATCATAGAAGATAATGACGAAGAAACCTTGTTACAATAACAATTGTTATTTGATTAATTCCGCTGCATATTGTTATCATTGTTATTGTTTATTCCTAGATGAGATCTAACAAATCTCGAGCTCTAAACGAATCTTACAAGTGGTATCAGAGCTCAGGGAGCTCATGATCTAGGATCTACAAGGTTTTATTAGTCGAAGAATGAAGAACAAAATCGACTTTGGTTTTTATATTCGTATTTTTCTACAGTGTTGTGGTAAAAAGGCGATATCTCATTCGTTAACCGTTGGTGTTAGACTCGCTTTTTATAAAGATATCGTCACTTAACGTGAATTGGACTAGATTTATATTAAGTAGTACACGCAGGGACTACTTATGTTTAAATGGCAAAATAGTAATGTAATAGGGCCTATAAATACCCATCATGACTCTCCATGAGGGGTGTGGGAATTCTTTGTATCCTTTGTTTTATTCATTTAAGCTAATAGACTAAAAGTTTTCTCCACCCTCTCTCTACTTTCTCTCACTAAAAGGATGAAGATATTCATCTTCTTTAACCAACCAAGACCTCCTGAACCACATAAATCTTGTACATTCACGGTCCTACAATTGGATCTTAACGAAAGTTTTACTGAAGGTTCTCTATATATCAAGGCATATTCTCATCGGAGGGATCTTCAATCTGAGCTTTTGATTGAAAGGTATAGATCGTCGAAGTCTGCTGCAGGAAGGTTTTTCTGAAAATCGTTTTTAGGGTTTGTTCTTAATTATGTTTAAGATCAATTTGGTTATCATAGTTTGCTGCTACTGTTGTCGATCAATATCTTATGATTAAAAGGTTGTATTTACTCTAAAACGATGTTCAAGGCTGCTTTAAAACCCTAATTCGATGAAGTCATAAATTAGCAACAGGTTAGTGACAAAGTGTCACTAAAAAGCGTCGTCTGGATACTTTAAAAAAGAAAAAATATAAAAAATATAAAAGGGGTATCCTTAACTATTAGTTGTTGTTTCGTGATGTTAAAGATGGATTTTTTCATGAATAATTTGGTTATTGAGTGGTGATACTAGGAACGTATGGCATCTAGGGTTTTTCTAAACCCTAATGTGATAACTCTTGATAACGAATCAGATTACTGGTTATACTGAATGTTTTTGCTGCTGCGTATTGTTGTTAGGGTTTCTAAAGACTCTTGATTTGTTTTTATGAATGGCGATTAAAGTTAAACCCTGTTTAATGTCTACTGGAATGTCGAGTATTATCAGTAAGGTTACTTCTAATGGGAGTAGATTCACGCATGAAGGTACTGGTGCATCAATGGTATGAGTAACTCTACTTGTGGAAGGACTGTGATTATGTTTGTTTGTGAAGTAGGGTTACTGGAAGCAAAGGGCGAATATACAACTGAGGTTACTGGATTTGTATGTAAGGATACTGATCTTAAAGCTGCTCGTTAGTACTGCTATTTATTTTGTTAGTACTGCTGCCATAATAAGTTAGTACTGCGCTCTAATTTTTAGTACTGCTACTTAGATAGTTTGTACTGCTGCGTTTCACTTAGTACTGTTGAGTAAATTTTAATGCTGCCAGTTGAAAGTTGTTAATACTGTTGCGTTTGTACTGCTAGTATGGAATTAAAACTGCTAGCCTTGTCCGATAAAAGAAGTTTGTACTGCTAGCTTTATCAGATATTGGACAGTACATGGTTTTATGATATCGGACGACACACACAAGAAGATTTTTGGTTTTGGTTTATTTGTTCTTAAAAGATTAAAGGCTCGTATTTATTGGTTTAATTGGTTACGAAGAAGATTGTTTATCACCTATTTGAAGTTGAAGTGGAGTTTCACAGGTTTGTGTTCTTATCATATCTTAAAATGATTCTAGCACCTTTTGAAGATAACTTGTTCGTGTTTTAATGTTGTGACAATGACTTATCAAAATCTAGCAAAAGGGATTTGCTATCACTTAAAAGAGTTACATTTTAGTGCTCAGTGTCTCATTGAAGATGAGAATTTTGTCAATAGAGTGCGGTCTACTTATATGGTGTTAGTATAAGTTCAAAGTCATGTGGATAGTACAAGATATAAGACATAAGTTTGGGTTGTTTTACTTCATCATCAAGTTGTTATACTTAGTTTTCTTTATCAGTAATCATTACATAGAGCCTACATTCAAGAGATGGTTAACATATGGGTTTCAGGGGAAGCTTAATGTTAAAATGTTTAACCATTTATATGCTACATCGAGGTGAAGGTTTTTACAACTGCTAGTTGTTATTACTACTGCTGGTTTAAGTTTCTAGTGTCTTGAATTCATTTTTAGTAAGCTTTTTGGTATTCTTCATGGAGGGTAATTCGAGACATTGGAAGGCTGGATTGGAAGTATGATATTGGTTCGTGGTTGTCAAAATCAAAGTTGCATTTACTTAGAGTCCCCTAGTGGATAATACAAAAAGGGGAAGAAGATTTACAAAGAAGAATTGCAACTTATTGAGCCTAGGTGGTATAGCATGGATTAAGGGAAAGTTTGTTTCTTTCATATATATTAACTTCAGAAGAAGTTCGTGCTTATTTGGGCTTTGTTATTATCAACTAGGGGAAGATTGTTGTGTTTTATATTTGAGTTGATAAGATCAAACATATGAAAGATGAAGGACTTAGAAGACAAAGAAGATTTTATATTATGAGTCCTTTGTAACCCTGATGTCTCTATTATATAAAGAGACATAGGGCGTTAGTTTTAGTGTGTGTCAAGATGTAAAACACCATGAAAAGGTGTGCGTGTTCCTAGGCGTAGGTTTTGTAGAAAACGCCTAAGGTTTGTGTTTTGTTCAGCCTCAAGGATCGTTTGATCCCTGTTATTATTGAGTAACCATTCTACACTTGATCAAGTAGAATTGGGGCTGTTAGTTTTGTAATTGTATTGTTATGAAGATGATGACAAAGAAACCTTGTTACAATAACAATTGTTTTTGTTTAATCCGTTGCGTATGTTCTTATCTTTTGTTATTGTTATCCCTAGAGCTTTAAATGATCTTCACAAGGTACCCGCGCGTTGCGGCAGCGGTTACCCTTTAACGATTAATCAGAGAAATAAATCCCGATGAGGCCCGGTTCACCCATTTGTATTGGTTTCAACGGGTCCTCTCCGGTTCGTTTTCGGATGGCTTTTATTAGCTAGCCGAACCGGTAGCTACTCTGATTCCTTCGGTCCGGTTTTCAAAACTATATGTACCATCATCATGTTACGTTGTATGAAGCTTTGTGTGTTTTATTAGTTTGTACAATGTGTATAATAACATGTACTTTCCATTTTAGAGGTTTTTAAAAATAACATTAATTGGTGTGTTTAATTAGTTTATACTTTAAATTATACTATAGCTTGTTTAGATAATGCATTGTGAAAATATCATTGTACTTTTTAGTAAGAGTCTGTTTTAATTGGTTTTATTTAAATTGATAGATATGATTTTAATTGGTTGTACAGTGTGAATACATCATTGTAGTTTTAAGTAACGAGGTGTTTTAATAGAAGTACCAATATGTGTTAATTTAATGTCTTAGCGCATTAAAAAGTTGTACAATATGTTTCAATTTTCAAGTTTGTAACCACTTAAGGTCTTAAGGGTGGCCTAGTGGCAAAAAGGCTTGTGACTATCACTCTAAATGTGTGAAGTATCAAGTTTAATTTCTGCGTGCAAACAACCTTTATTGGCCACCTCCTGTAAAGGGAGTGTTTTACCTGGTTTGAGTCTTTGTGGCGGTGAGTTCAAACCTTGTGGATTAGTCGGTCAAAAAGGTCGGAGATCATGGTTACTAAAAAAAAAAGAAAAAAAAAAAAAAAAAAAATTGTAATGTCTTAGTGCATTAAAAAGTTGTACACTATGTATATATGTTTGTAATGTCTTAGTTTTTAATTTCGTTGTATATTTTGCTTTGTTAGTTGTATTGCTGAATTTTAGATTTTATTGTCTTAGTCCTTCAATGTCACAAAAGTGATTTGTGCTTGAAGGTTAGATTATTGACATGTACCATACAAGTTCACGACCCTTTTCTCTTGTTGCCTCCATACGTTGGCACTCTCCCGTCTTTTCCCCTTACTTCTGTAACGACATTGCCATCAATACACACATCACACCTATATCATCTTCTTATTTTATTTTTTAATGTTTTGACATGTAAAAAAATATAATTCACTTGTACTTAAGCTATTTCATGTCGTAGTGTCTAAAGTTGGTGTAAATGACACTACTTGCAAAGTAAAAAAGAACTCAAAGAGGTGAAGTTTGCAAAAGTTGAACTTATATCGAATATTGATGATTACATTGAGCCATTAAAGTTAAACATCGGTTGAAATATATCAATCGACTAGGATTATGGTACCTAAAAAATTATGTCTCGTTGCTACTTAATACGTAAAAGATGAGTTATAAAATATTGCAAACTACAACGTTTTAGTGTCAATTATATGAAAAACGATTCGTCTTGTTATTGAACGCAGTGTGTGCCTAAACAATGCGAAATTTATAAATCTTGTCAAACATTTATCGATCCTTAAAGACCAGATCGACCCAAATACGCAATTAGTTTCCAGTTTAAGGTGTTTTACCAATCTTGTAAGAATTGCATTACTCTCACGTAGCACCTAACTATAGATCCCATCATATGGTTTGAACATAATTCTGTTTGCACTTCTTTGCTATTGAACACATTACGTTTTAAAACTTCAACGAAACAGTTTCCGTTTAATTAAAAACAACTACTTCTTAGGTCACCCCAACAGGTAGACCTGGCAATCTAAACCCACGCGGTTTTATATGAAAAAAGTGATAACTTGAACGTTGATAAGACATGAGTCATGGTAGGCTATACATGCCAAATAAGACAAGAGTTTTTTTGCAAGTTTTTTCAACAGGATCCAACTTTGATTCAATGAACCCATTTACTCAGCAAGTTGTCTTGATGACTGATCATAACCGTTCTTAAAAGGTCTACCGGAACTCTTACATCGCCATGGTTTTCAAACCTAACATCTATCCTAGTTCAAAAAGTACCAATCTTGGACACAAAATTCATCAAGTAACTTTTTTTCTGGAATACATCAAAAAGAGAGAGATACGATATTCATCCTATTTGATCAGTAATGTTTCTTTTTACCTCTGCTCTTGTTACTCTTCTTCCCCTTGTTTCCTTTCCTTTTCTCGTTGTTACCATCCTGAGTGTTCTCACATACGCTTTGATTTTCTAACACCACTGAAGCTTCATCACCTGTTTCTTCAACCTTTATTACCTGACTCGTGACATGATGGTTCAATAATATATCTATGTTTCTGAAGAATTGATCTACATAATGCCTCACATTCTCCAGCGCATCCACAGTCATTCTCAAATTCTTCCATATAATTGAATGATTATCCGCAACAACATGCGCCTCCTTGATAAAAATTGCAGTATTGTTCTCAACAATTCTCAAATCCTTGACAGTTGAAGAATTCAATGCACGTGAATAAAAATGTTCTGGCACACTGAAAAAGATCGGAACAGGAAAAAAAATCTTAATACGGATTCCAGTTCAACTTGGTTTAAAGAATAAAAACTACAAAATTTACGATATTGCAAGTCTAACCGTGTGTCAAACGCAAATGAAAGCATCTTCAGACCTTCATTTACATGAAATACAAATTCTTCGAAATTTAAAAATCTGTATGCAGTGCAAGAACTTTGAGCCGCAACAGCAAGAAGGAATGTGGCCCTACTTATATCAAGATCATTCTGGAAAGAAAACAGATAAATGAAAAGGAATCAAACTTATAGTAATGACGATATAATTAACAGAAATCATTCAACACAAACACAATGATGTACATTACCATAATCCTAGTTGCAGCAGGTAGCTTGTTCGGTGCCACTCCAGTCTTCTCATTAATAGCCTCAGATATTTCTTCTATAACTTTCCAATTCATTCGCAGTTCCACACGATTTATATCCATGACAGTATCTGGTAATGTTTCTGAAGACGATCCCTCAGGAATTGCCCCAGTGTTAACAGTACTTGAAGAAGTGGGGACATTATGTGTATTTTTCCTTGGAAACAGTACACTCATTATCTCCTCTTTAGATTTTCTAAGGTCAACAAATATAGCACAAGGAGCATTGATTTTGGGACTACCATCTTCAGAACTTATAATCAGCAAAGGATCATCTATGCTAGAAAACGCTTCTGCAACAACTTCTGGATCCAAGTTCAGTTTTTCATTCTTACTTTTCCTTAAAAGACCAGATACAAACTTCTTTGGAAGAAAATAAGCATAATTGCCATAACCTGACAGATGTCGAAGTAGCCAATGAGAATATTCTGGTAATTTCAGACATATTAGGGACAGTATCATAACCATCTTTAATACTAAAAGCGGATAATAAGAGGCTTCAATTTTTGATCTTTGAATCATTCCTAGACCAAATTTACTACAGGAGAGGATATCCTCGATTCTTCTAATCATAACACTTAGATCCAAAGAAGGCTGTTGGACAGATAAAGTTGAAGCAGAGTGAATATGTGTAAACGATCCAACAAAACAAGATCTTGTTGTGTAAGATTTTCGTGAAGAGAAAGACTGCATTAAAAGAAGACGGTCCAATAGATACCCGAAACTGTGAAGTGATAGGAAACTGGAGGTGGCTCCAAAGCTATTATCTATAGCAAGTTGAAGTGCTCGAGCAACAGAAACATCTTTCAACCCACGATCCCTAAATTTCTCAACAAATGATTTCCATCGATCTTTATTTTTTAGCTTATTAGAGAGATTCTTGTAAACTGCTACCGATACTCTTGAACATAGACATATTATAATCACCCTTTCCAGAGCCTTGAGGTCAACAGTTTGAAGAATAATCTCCTCAAGTAAGTTCACCGAAAGATCAGTCTCCCTTAGGGAAACCAAGTCCTCATCGACTGATTTCCGCCAGTCTAATGGAATCACAATATCAATGTAACTTAATGAAATTCCGAGGAAATACTGCAATCTCTTTTTATAAGGATTTGTGAGGTTATGACACTGAAAGTCTAAAAGAAACTTGGAGACCTCAAAAATGTGTAGGAGAGATGTGCTTTGGTGAAATGCAGAACCGTTTGACTTTGACTTATGGAGGGCCTCAAGAGTTTCAAGTACCTTCATACCCACAGAAAGTAATTCGGACTGCCAATAAGACCGAATAGCAGACACCATCTCCCTGCCATCAAAATGTATACGCTTCTCGTCCCTCTGAAGACCCTTGTTACAAGTGTTTCTTATCCAATCGGCATCCTTATTGAGTGACAAGTACAATGTGTTTCCTTTTGGAAATTGTTTCCTCACCCCAAAATAATATAAACAAAAATCAGCATGCCCCGAGGGTTTAAATGGTTCCTCATTTTCCAGACTTTCAATACTTCTTAAAATATCCAAAATATGCTTCTTCCACAGATTCCAATAAAAAACAAGAGTTCTAACAGAAACTCGGTTCTGAAATATCTTGTCTTCACAGAACTTATCTGTATCCACGGGTAATTTATCCTCCCAATCATAATTTGAGGAATTCATTTGAAGATGCATATCTAAGATTTTCCTAATCAACAAGATTTCACCCCTTAGACTCCTATAGTTCCGAGAAACGCACAAATCTTCCTTCAGCTCAGGCAAACTATTGTGCTGATCAGAGAGTATCTTAAGCTCGCTGCAAACAAAATTATACATAACACCAGAATCGCTTTTTGCAAGCAACTTCACTTTATTACAGAGTTCTTCCTTTTGAGGAAACTGCTTCAGTGGCCAACTTATGTTTCCGTCTCCCCATAACGAGCTAATAAACACATACCAAAGTAATAAAAGAGCAGCCTCCTTGAATTTTCCAGCCTTCTCCAGAAGATCAGCCTCTTTTAGAAGAGCGCCTGATGACCTCGCCAACTCGGCATCTTCAAGAAAATGACCCGATTCTTCTTTCAACAACAAAAGTTCATGGTAACCAAGAGCACAATTCTCCAAAAATTCTTCTAACTCTTTACTTTTCAAACTAAGATGTTCTTCTAATTCTTTATCAAAAAGTTTCTCACTTTTGCAAACTATCTGACAATTGGAGAACTGATCTCCTTTGGCGTAGGCTTCTGCGGCTTCACTATAACACCCAGCTAGAGTGAAACACTCCGCTGCTGCATCAAACTTTCCACACTTACGCATATAGATTTTTCCTGCAGAAACCCATTCCCCTATTAGTTAAAATGATTACTAACAGTCCAAATGTTGAATCAACTTTTTTTTGTATAAAGGTATTTAAGATTAGATAAAGATATTACCAGCTCTTTCATACTCCCCCAAATCACAATAAGATGATGCAGCAGACTCAAATTTCCCAATAGACTCGAACATTCTCGCTGCTTCTCTAAGATAATCAAAATAAGATTCAGGATGTGTTGCCCGTATTTGATCAGCCGATGCTCTTAGCCCACAAGCCTTCGCCAACTTCTCCCACATTTTGTCTCCAGCTCTTTCAAAACAAAATGTTGCCATCCCAAAATTTTTCTCATAAAAAAGCTGAAAACCATATAAACATCATGAAGGCGTGTCAAATAAGATACTCAAATAATCATACAGAACTACGTAGGAAATCAGTGGCACATATCTCGTTTATCATGTACAAAATGAATTAGTAACTGAAGAAACAAGTTGAACGAATAAGTACTGAAATTTATGGTTCTTGTATGTTCACGCAACCTATATAAACTTTTGGCCTGTTGAGCATTGGAAAATCATTCGACCTTCTAACTCAATTTATGGGTATGTGTTAAAATTTTAAGTTAACCTGTTTACCCTTTCATATTTTTACTATAAGTTAGTAAGTTTGAATCTAATCCACAATAACCAACATGTCCTATTTAAAGAGATTTTATAGATTTAAACACGAGTTAACTTTTTTAGTTAAAGTATATGTCTGGACAAAAGTTGGTTTGGGAATGGAGGAAGTATTAGGCAGAGTTGCCTGTGTCAAGTATCTTTAAACATATATTATCTTAATTCTGTAATCAAATAGGAATAACATCACAAATATAAAAGCATGTCAAATAAGATAATAAGATAACAGAAGCAGAAATACGGAAATAAAATAACTGGCCTTTTTCCCACGTTCCTGCCACTCCAGAGGGCTGCTTGCAACCTGCATAGCCTGTGCCATTGAGTCATCCAGCTTCCGAATTTGAACGAGTCCCTTCCTTTTCCAGTAGTCAAACATTGGTTTGGAGAGCTCCTCTTTGTTCTCACAAATCCATAGCCTTTGTCTTGTTCGAGTTATGGCCACATACAATTGTTTCAGTTCAGAACACAAGAGACTATGTCTTGCTTCATCGAATGTCGGGAAAGACTGTGGAAGTTTCTCGTCAAGCCAGTTATGTTTTTTCATGTATCCATATATTACTCTCCATTGGTATTTCAAAGGGGATGTCCCAAAAAAGTTGTAAAGCAATACATCCTAAAATAAATAGGGCAATCAAACATTAGAAAACATTTTTGACAATTTGATATTACTAAAATGATACTATCTTCGTAAAAGAAAGAATAAGAAACTGACCTGAAACTCAAGACCCTTACATTCCAAGATAGTGAGAACAAGAGCTTGTTTTCCAACGGATTCAATAAGTTCAGTTCTTGCATGATCGTCACGTACCAATATAACTTGTTCAGCACCAAACCCCACAATTTCTCCACCACTTTTACTACCACCAAATATTGTCCTGATTGCATTTTCATCATTACACGACTCCAAAAGAACAGGAGCTTCCCCAGAAATAAGGCTAGTTTCAGGCTCTAAATTGTCAATTGAGTGCACAAAGTAACAGTATAAAATGTCAATTACACTCTGAGCTAAATCGAGCACACCAGCATGCGTTCTGAAATTCTGTTTCATCTGTTTTATCTCGGACACAACACCTTTTTCTTCTTTTCTAGATTTTCTGGTGCTTAAGAACTCTTTATAGAACAAAGATCGTATATCTTGAAACCTGAAATCTATTCCTTTTGCAATGGTCTGTGCAGTGTCACCCGCAAAAACAAAACCTTCATCGACATTTTGGCAAATATATTTAAATAGAGAAATTTGCCTCATACTAAGATCTTGCACCTCATCGATATAAACAAAATCTATTTGGTCCCCTACGTAGTTCCCATTTCTAAGCCTTTGATGAATGTCATTCACGAAATCACCCAAATCAAACTCCCCACGCTCAGTTTTCATCTTTTCATAGGCTTTAAAGAGTGTGTAGATAATCTCTCTTTTTTGTTCTGTTAAAGTGGAAGAACGACTTTTGGCCAACAAAGAATAACCCTCAAAGCTTAACTTTCCTTCACTGCCTCCTTTTATATGAGATATAATCTCGGTGAACACTCTTGAGGGATCAAACTTTTTGGTTAGACTTGAATTGAAGTGTGGCCAGTAAAGTGAACAAAACCTATCAAAGGTAACCTCCCTTAATCTTATGAAAGTTTGCAACGCAACAGATCTTGAACGTATACGGTTACCATCAAAACCTTCTCTTGCCTCTAGAAATTTTTCAAAGAACGAATTTCCCAATGTGCCATCCAACATCATTAAAAATTTATGAAATGTGATAACAAGAGGGTATATATTCCCGGGGATGTCAATAAATGTGTCTTGGATATCACTGAACTCTGATGTAATATCAACATCGTCAAGACCAATCTCTGCTGATGAATTCCCATTGCTTGAATTACTGTCAAATACATATTAATTCTGGAAGTTAGAAGATATATTCGTAGCAAAATAAAATAGAAATAAACAAGTATTTTCGCACCTTGTTAGGTGGGAAACATGTTGTTTAACAGCATAACACAATTGTGGGCTGACAGTCACAAAAAGCTGGCGAAGAACAGTCGGTTTGTTAGTTTCAGGATCGTGAACAACCTCAGCCTCTCTAAGTTGGTTGTTTTCTGCAGCATAAGTCCCTACAGAGTCGTTGACGACACGCTGCTCGTTTTGTAACAACTTCCTAGTCAAAATAGTTGTTTTCCCGGTCCCTGATCGCCCAATTATAAATGAACTTTTGCTAAACAATATTACATCCATCTGTTCATCAGTCACTTGCAAGGGTAGATCGACTTGTCTACCAGATAGCAAATGGCACACCACTTCATACGACAATAAGTAGAACTTCATCAGCAATAAGCTTTCACTCACCTTTGAGTTTTCAACATAATTTCTACCACCGCCAGGATTTACACTCACTTCACTATGACTTTCATCACTGACTAGATGACGAAAGCGGGTCATTACTTGAGATGCCGGCCAACAACTAGGAACTTCCAAATACCTGAACAACATTAAAACAAAACAGCAATATTATTAAATTGGAATGAGTATGTATAAATCCTAATCACTACTTCAAAATTAGTAGACTGGAAAATGAGCATACCCCTCAAATCGATTTTCTGTGCAACGATTGATATACTCTTCCGTGTATGCATAAAGAATGTTCTCAAGTCGTTTTGTCAATTTTGGAATCTCCTGAAAAGGTAATATATCCCAAACCTTCAAAACTTGTTCATATTGGATATCCTTGATGATGTCAAGTGTACAAATAATATACAACCCTTCAACATTAAATTGTTTTAATCCTTTTGAGGAATTTTCTTGGCACAAGCCTAAGCTTCTCTTAGGCCGCCATCCAATAGAAAGTCTCAATAAAAGATTTAAAACCAATTTCTTCAAGCGATCACATGTAAGCATTCCAAATGATCTTCTAAAGGCATCACTGAAGAGAACCTGATGGCATAAAGTCCAATAGATATGAAAAACATGTTACAGATCATCAAGTGATTCTCTCTCTTTTTCATATTGTGGTTAAAAAAATAATAGTACTTAAATACCTTCCATTTTGCATCTATATAAAGTACACTATTCCTGTTAACCAGATCATCAAGTGATTCTTTCTCTTTTTCCACCTACAAATGATGCATCAAGTCATCAAAAAGATTCAAGTAATGTATATACTATCTAAACAGTACACCGACTCAGTTTTATAAAGCAGTATTTAAACAACGTTCATGTTTTTTTCCCCAGCACAAATGGGGTTCTTTAGGATTACTTCATATATCATATAAAGTGATTATTGGCTTAAAATTGCATAAGTGCCAAACTTCAGCGTTAAATAAGCAGATAAGCAGTGTTTGCCAAACCCTTTAATATGTACATAAACAGATAAGCACTTATACAAATAAGCCCAAATACCGTCATAATCAACAACTTTCATTAATGGAAATATATCTATGAATGCTTGCCCAAACCCCTCAACTACTTATAAGCATAATCAACGGCCCACAAGACTAATCCTAAGTAAGAAAGAAAATAGCCATCAAGATTGTGCTATTAGGTGCTAAATTCAAATAACAGTTGTGAGACTAGAAGCAAGTCACACATCAAAACCATCGGTGTACTTAAGAATAAACAATATCATTGTGGCAGATAAACTTCCAAATATCAGACCTCTAACAATAAACACACAACACAGAACAAAAATCAGCCAAGTGAAACAAATCAAAAAATTAGTGCAAATTCAGAAACTAGCATGTCGACATATCTTAATATAAATGTGTAAGACGTATTTTCATATCTCAATTTTAGGATAACCACAGAAGAACATCAGCATTGAAAAATCAATTAACACAACCAGGAATCAAAAGTTGAATCTAAATCAAATTTCACTTGCAACTTAGGTAAACAAAATCACAGGTCAAAAAACCAAAGCAAATTAATCGCAGAGGTTGAAACCGAGCAATTTTACCTCCGATTCGGATGAAAAATCGTTAAAGCCCCGACCCATAGGAACATCATGTTACCACAAACCCCAAACAATATTTTACCATACACAGGCTATAATTCCTAAAGCTTAGAGGCTTAAGCTATTAGCTTGCTTAGCAAATTGTAAGACGGTAAACACAATCAAAGTGACAATCAAACAGCTTAAAACCGGCTCAAATTACAAGTCTTGCATAAGCCAGGCTTTAAGAAGCTTATCTGTAGAGAAAGATGGCCACATACTTGTACTCTGTATGCATGCACAGATGCTAACACTGACACATTCAACAATAAACTTTGTACGAACAAAAATACTGTGAAGTAAACAGGTTAATACTTGATAGGAACATAACAAAGCTCATGTTACAAGTCAAGGTACCACAAACAACTGCTATAAATCAATCATGTATACATTAGATTCAGTTTAATCAAGTAATATAAATGAACAATTAATTTACCCTGCACGCAAAGATGCTATCACATAACATTCAGCCAAAATATCTCAAAGTAACCAAAAAGAGCATAACGTAGACAATAAACCACAATAACATAACACAATCAACAAGAGTAGCATAAAACATCAACAACATACCCAATCCCGCCAAAGCGGAAGAGTAGCATAAAACTTGCACAAAATGAACATTGACTTCTAAGTCAAATGAATTAAGCTTCAACTTCAATAAAATAGAGAAAATTTAACTTAAGAGTATGTCTCAGATTGCTTATTTATTCCGCTTATTCTTCTGATACAACTAAAAGATAAGCAGTTCAGGAATAAGTGCTTTGATTGCCTATATAGCCTAAACTGCTTATCTGCTTGAAAAATAAGCAGTTTAAGCAT